>PVJX010023109.1:0-29700 GCA_004027295.1 Dolichotis patagonum | reverse complement strand
AATAATTCCTTTCTACTATATTACTGTGAAGTCAAAAGCTACCAGGGAGGACCTTGTGTGGATTCCTGTCCCTCTGGCCACCCTCCTGCTTGCTCTGTGTCCACAGGCTGCCTGCAGGTTGTGACTCTCCCTGGAGTCCCCTCCTGCCTCCTGTGTCCCCCCATCATTGTTACCTGCCAGGCTCAGCAGCAAGCAGATGCCTCACTTTTGCTTTCCACCATGGTGTCTGAGGGTACTGCAAACCGAAGGCCTCTAGCGCTGAAGTCCTGCTCCCCCACCTGTGCAGTCTGTGGCTTGCGGCCTTGGGTAAGACCTCTCTCCTGTACCCAGGCTACAGACTTGGTGGCAACTCCCCAGCTCCTGCTCTCTCCAAGTCAGTGTTCAGTGTCCCTACCTTACTCTGGGGCTGCCTGGAGATTCCTTGGAACACGGCTGTCACTTCACCTCCTGCTGCCCACCTGCTCCCAAACTCAGTCATTTCTTGTAGAACTCAGTTGTCTAAGACCTGTCCCTTTCCTTTCTTTGTCTTCCCTTCTCTCCTTTCCCTTTGTTTTCTCTGGGAATTGAGATCAGGTCTTCTCAGTGCTTCCCATCAGCTTCCCCACTGAGCCACACCCTCAGCCTGCCTTGGCTTCTTGTCCCTGGAGCCTCACTTTTCGTTTCTCTGCCCACCCCAGGCACACTAACCCTTTGTGGCTTCCTGAGCCCCAGCCTTGTCCCCTCTCCCTGCTGAGCCCCCTGGTGATTGGTTTTTACTTTTTGTGGTAGACAAGCAAGAACAAAGACAGAAAAAAAGAAAAAGACCTTTATTGCAGGCCCAGGAGGGCTGTAGTGGAGTGCAAGATCATACTGGGGCAGGCAAAGAAATCACGAGTTTTTATTCAGTTTGACGGGGTGGAGTTTGAAGTGGGAAGCAGAGTCAAGTTTGACAGCTGATTGGGGGAATGTTGGCTCAGGCAAGAAAATTGGGGAGGGGGTTTCAATTTTGGGTTTGGAGAAGAACGCAGAAGTCAGAGTTGAAGTGATGCTACGTCCTATGCCATGTTGGGCAGGTGCTATGCTGAGCCTGGCAGTGCTGCACACGAGCGAACCCATCATTCCCGTCTTTTGATTGTTAGGGGGCAGCGACTCTCTTCAACTGCTTCCTGCTGACCAGGGTTGTAGTTTTTGAGATGATGGGTAGAAGCTGGTGCTGGGGGTTCTCAGTCATGATGAGGAGTTGTCTAGTAGTGAAGGCCCACAAGCTGGATTGAAGAAATCTTGAAAATAATTTAAATAGACAAGGAACTATAAGTAAAAATAATAAGTATCATGAAGGGTTCCAGGGGGAAAGATAGGCAGCCCAGATTCCTAGGTAAGACCAGATGAAAAAATCTTGTTGAGCAGCCTCCTTGGTTATGTTAAGACAATTTTTTAATACATCTTTTGGTTATACTTTTCTGCTGAGTGTTCAAGACAAAGCTAAATTGAGACCTGTAGTAATGAAACTAACCTCTTGCTATCTGTAAGATCAGTTAAGTTTCCTTGGGATTTGTCTTGGAACCATGATAGACCTCTCAGTTCTTGACAACGTCAGCCATCAAGATGAGTCACAGCCATTGCTTGACTAAGTTGCTTTCTGTGAAAGCTTGGGAAATTTTTTCTCCTGGTGTACTCTCCTTAGGCACAGTATATATCATAGATTACAATTTTTGTCATCCACATAATCTTGATCAGAAGGCTAGGTTCTCACAGAGTTATGGGCTGTCACTGCAGAGGTTCTTTTTTATATCTTGGGTCCTCACTGAGCTCAGAGGGCTGAGCCAAAATATTGGCTGTCCTCCTAGCTCATCTATCTTTTTAGTTTTTAGTCACCAAACCTCAGTTGCTGAACATCCAGAAGAGAAGATTGATAATATTACAGTGTAATAAGGCAGTAAACTTACCATTATTACCTTATCTGAATATCAAACACTTTAGAAAGTAAAATAGAACCATTACTTCTATCAACCATGGATGTCCTAGTATTTAAATCCCTGTAGAATGTTAGTAGTTACATATTGTTCATGAAAATTTGAAATCAAAACTATACATAATACTGAATCCTGAGAATTATGACATTTTGTAATAATTAGAATTTCCATTTTGACATTAAATACCTCTTTTAGTTAATCATTTTATCTAATACAGGAGATTTTACCTAACTTGTTTACATTTAGTAGGATATACATTTCCTAAGTTTTTGTTACAGACAAAGGTCAGAATCTGAAAAAAAAGTCTATCACCATAAATAATCTCTGTTTTACATTTTGAAAGACCTATAAATCTGGAGACATGAATATATTTATTCACAACCATATGAAAACCTTGATTTTTAGATTTAGTTATGTACCAAGAGCATCTTTTATGAAAAAAACCCTATTGTATTATTTCTTTTGAAGATGACCAATGTGAACATATTACAATAATATATTTTTGTAACTTTATTTGGGGTGTCTCTCATAAGGCTTTGGTGATCATTGGGGCCTCCGAGCAATGAAAAAGAACAGGTTAAATGTTACCAGGCAGCTGCTTTCTTATTAATAAATTGAAGTCCTATCCAATAATCTTTCCCCACCTCAATGGATTTTGTTTAATTATATTAATAATTTTAATTTTTTTTAACGTTTAAAAAATTTTTATTTAAAGAGAAAAAAAACCAAACAAAGCAAAGGTAGCTTTGCTAAATAAAGGGTAGCAACGATACAGAAAAAGAAGAACAACAAGAAAAAGCCACTAAGAAATCATTACTTGACAAATTACATACTGACATCTTGGAAATAGTGTTTCAAATTACAAAATTAAAACATGCAAAGTAGATATTCAAACAGTGAGACTGTTAACAGTTCTGCTCCACAATCTGACAAAAACAGCAATATGGTCATCCATCTGACACACTCGAACATACATGCAATTATATCAAAAGGGTAAAATTCAACACAACAAAACAGAACAAAGGTCACAAGAAAGCAATTTAAGAGACAAACTTCAAAGCTAGACAATCTGAGGTACTCTCTATCATATTGACTCTTGTTTTCTTCCAAATAGTTGTCCATATTGTCACATACAGGGAATTCACATGAAACAACATAGTATGGAACTGATCTGAACAGCACGAGGAGGGCATTTCAGGTCTTCAAGAGCAGACAATAGGGAAGCCAAGAATGGCTGTCATAGTGTCTCTCATTCTTTTCAAAACAGCTGTCCATACCTTCATGTCTGTTGAACTTAAACAAAACAAGCTAAAATCACTTTGAACAAAGAATGATAGTATTGCTGGATTTTCCATCATGACTTTACCGATTCACCACTGGGTACTGTAGTGTCTCTTTCTCTTCAAAGTAGTTGTTCATTTCAACATGCATTATATAGTTGGTTCTCGTAAACTGTTTATAAGCTCTACACATGCATGAGTCTCTACATGTATATCTATCCTTTCTGTGTTAGGGGGAAAAACAGAACAAAGCAAGACAAAACAAAACAATTCCTAGGAAAGCATGAAGCAAAAAGTCATATACAACCACAATACAAGGTGATCTACAATGGCTACCATGATGTCTAAGCAGTATATAACAACATTAACAAAAACAAAGCATTGGAGACATTATAAGACTTCAAAAGCAGGCAGTCATCAAACCAGAGTGGGTATCTTAGTGAATCTTGTCATCTTCAGTGTAGTTGCCTATACTCTTAGACTTGATGCTATCAATCATAACAGATTTGAATAAAATCAGTCAACACAAAATAGCAATCTAACAAACCAGATTCAAATAAGATCAGTCATAATAAGACAGTATAAGTTATACAGGGCTTCAGATGAAGTTGATAGGAAATTAAGGATGATTACCATAATATGTCCTCTTATTTTTGGGATAGCTGACTGTGTCCTCAAGTCTAGTGTAAGTAGACAACCTGGAACAGCACGTAATCCATCCAAGCAGAGTGATGAGAATAATGGAGATTTTAAATCTTGTTACCCCATTAACAATATCCTCTGCCTTCCTTTTTTAGACAATTCCTCCCCTTTCACTCCCGTAGGGTACACTGCTTATTTTGGGTCCCATTGCCTCCCTATATAGAGCATCTCAATGGACCCTATCTCCTGATCTACTCTGCCTGTGTTTCTCTCTGTTAGTATTTTCAGGCCCTCTATACTAGAGATTACAGCCCATCTTCTCTGCCTCATTTCTGCTATTCTATTTTTCTGTCATTGGTAGTATATTTTTCTCTTCCACTGCACTGTCTCCCCTGTTCACTGAAGCCTCTCTGCCACTGTTCCTGAAATGCTCGTATTCTTTTTCTCTCTCTCTAAAATGTCCTTCATTATTTTTTGTAGGGGTGGGCTGGTGGTCAAAATTCTCCCAGTTCCTCTTTGTCATGGAAGCATCTTGCTTCTCCATTAAGAGTTTTGCAGGATACATCAATCTGGGCTGGAGGTTGTTCTTCAGGGCTTGAATTATTTCACTCCAAGCTCTTCTTGACTTGATGGTCTGTGTTGAGAAATCTGCCATGATTTTGATGGGTTTTCCTTTATAGGTGATCTGTTCCTTTTCTCTAATAGCTTTTAATATTCTGTTCTTACATTGAATTTCTGGGATCTTGATTATTATGTGTCTGGGTGTAGTTCTGTTTTGGTTGTAGATGGTGGAGTTCTGTATGCTTCATACGTCTGCATCTCATTTCCTTTTTCTATGTTTGGGAAGTTTTCCTTAATTATTTCTGTGAATAGCTTTTGCAAGTCTTCTGTTTTGACTCCTGCCTCTTCATTCACATACTTTATTCTTAAGGTTTAGATCCTCTTGTTGTCCTCTAGTCTTTGTATTGTTACTGCCTGCTCCCTTGTTATTTTTAAGAGATCTTCCCTTTCATGAACACACATTGCAAGCCTATGTTCAATGTTTGGTAGTCTATCTTTAGTTTCTTTCAGGCAGTTTTGCCAACTTTCTATGGAGTCTAGTTTCCTGGTAATCTCTTTGAATCTGCTTCTTGAATTCTAGGTTTGCTTTACATTCTTCATTTAACGTTTCTCTCCTTTTGTGTTCCTCCATTCTTCTGTCTGTGTCTTCTTGAGAGGTGCTCAGCCTTTCTTTTATTAATCTACTTCTCTCTTGTTTAACTTAAATTAATATTTCAGTTTTGATCTCATTTATGAGGTCCCGAAGATATCTCTTTATGTCCACTGACACTGTTTGATGTTGCATGTTTGTGGCCCCCAATCTCTTTTGTATTTACCTCTCCTGGATCAATAGTCATTGGGTTGGGGGTTGGGGGCTTTTTCTTATTTCTTTCTCTTGTCATGATTTGGTTTCTTCCATTCAGTTGTATGGTGGAGGTCCCAGCCCCTTTCCTTATTGGTTAGGGTTCTTCTGGAGCATGTAGGCTAGGGGTTTCTCCCCTCTGCAGTCTGCTATCAGAGAGTGAAGTGCAAGCAAGGGCAGAATATGCTACATCCTCCCCCTCCAGGCCAGTCAACCTTCGTGGGCCTTCACTGTGTCATTGTGCACTGTGCTCAGGGAATTAACTGATTTGTGATGACTCACTGGGTCCTAGCCTACTTCAAGCAGATCCCACCAATCCACTCTGCTAGGGGAGCAACCACCTGAAGCCACTTCCTTACAGAGTTAGGACTTTCCTGCCCAACTCCAACATGTCATCCAGTTGGTTGCCCCTTTCCCATGGGAGGGTCTTATTCCCAGCACTCACTGCGGGTTGATGCGGTCCCTGAGTACTGCTGGGTTCCCCGACCTCTGACCTCAGTGCAGCTGCGGTGTGAATTCATGGTGCCTCTGTGTGGGTTGCATGCAGGGCTGGTTCTGGATGAGTGGTGCACAGGGCTGTTCAGCTCCATGCTTGGGCTGCTCAAGCCAGTCATATCGGTGCGAGTTCGGTCTCTCAAGTTGATCTCGGGAACGAATTCAGGTGGCTCAGCTAGAGTGCTGTCCTTGCTGATCTTAGCTTCTCTAATGTTAGCCCCGGGACCTCATATTCAAGTAGTTTCTTTGACTTCAGTTTCTTCGACTTCAGTTTCTTCCTGTGTTGAGAGAATCCATTGCCCTCTATTTGGGTCAATAATTTTAATTTTTTAAATGACTTATGAAAAAGCCAATCACAACATTTAACATTATTTTTGAACAATGAGAGACTCTCAAGTCATGAGATAGTAATGACAGGATATATTAAATTTATTTATTTATTTTAAATTTTATTTTAAAGAGAATAAAACAAAAGACAGAACAAAGCAGATCAGAACAGAACAATGTAAGCAGCACAGCACTTCACAACAAGACAACCAGATATTAACAGTAGCTACCTGAATGTCTCTTTCTTTGAAATAGTTAAGCATAGCTTCACACACAATAAT
Organism: Dolichotis patagonum; assembly: GCA_004027295.1. Classification (NCBI taxonomy): domain Eukaryota; kingdom Metazoa; phylum Chordata; class Mammalia; order Rodentia; family Caviidae; genus Dolichotis; species Dolichotis patagonum. The sequence goes on along the minus strand of PVJX010023109.1, from coordinate 23,321 downwards.
ATCAAACATAACAAAATAGTATAAAACCATTCAAGAGAATGAAAGTGTTACAGGGCATTCAAAACTAAATAACAGAAAATGAACAATGGCTACTATAATATATCATTTTCCATAAAAAATTTGTTTATACTATCGTATATATTAAAATCCAATAAGATACAATATGATAGAACCAATGGTAATAGAAGAACAAAAGCATGGTAGGACTTCAAAGCAATATGATATTAAATCAGCAATGGCTGCTATAACATCTTGTTTTCTTCAAAATAGCTGTTCATACCATCATACATAATAAAATCAAACAAAACAGAATAAAACCATTCCAACTGATGAATGAAAACATTATAAGGCTTCAAAGCAATGTAATGGGGAATCAGGATTACCATAAAGTCTTATGTACTCTTACCATTTCTTACACTAGGGAAACTATACGGTATTTATACATGTGAGTTTGATTTATTTTGCTTATGACTATGGTCTCAAGGTGCATCTATTTATTTATAAGTATCTCAATGTGATCATTCTTTATAGCTGAGTAGTACTCCATTGCATAAAAATACCACAACTTTTTCATCCATTCCTCAGTTGTTGGGGACTTAGGTTGTTTCCAAGATCTGGCTATGACAAATTGTGCTGCTATAAACATGGGTGCACATATATCACTGTGGTATGATGTTTTAGTTCTTCTCGGAATATTCCTAGAAGTGGAATAGCTGGGTCAAATGGCACTTCCAATCCCAGCTTTTTGAGGAACCTCCAGACTGACCTCCATAGTGGTTGCACCAGTCTACACTCCCACAAACAGTGCAGAAGAGTTCCTTTTTCCCTGCAGCCTCTCCAGCATTTGTTGTTGGTAGTTTTCCTTATCATGGCCATTGTTTCTGGAGTGAGATGGAATCTCAGTGTGGTTTTAATTTGCATTTCTCTAATGAATAATGATGCTGAACATTTTTTCATGTATTTATTTGCCATGTGCATTTCTTGATATGAGAACTGTGTATTCATCTCAGATGCCCATTTTTGGATTGGGTCTTTGAATTTCAGGGATCTGATTTTTAAAAATATTCTTTATATATTCTAGACAGAAGTCCTTTGTCTGAGGGACAGTTCACTAAGACTTTTTTCCCAATTTGTGGGTTTTATTTTCACTATGCTGGAGATTTCTTTCAACATGCAGAAACTCTTTAATAAGGCATGATCAAGTTATTGATTCTGGGAAGTATTTCCAGTGTGGTTTGATTCTTGTTCATGAATTCTCTACCTACCCCTACATCTTCAAGATTTTTACCTGCTTTGTTTTCCAATTTAGTGTTTCTGTTTTAATATTTAGATATTTGATCCATTTAGATTTTTAGTTTAGTACATGGTGATAGGCATGGGTCTAGTTTTAGTTTTTGGCATATGACTAGCCAATTTTTCCAGCACCATTTATTTAAGAGACTATCATTCTTCCAGTGAATATGTTTGGCCCCTTTATCAAAGATAAGGTGGTTGAGTGAGTATGTAGTTGTGGTTGTATCTTCCAATCTATTCCATTGATCTTCAGATCTGTTTTTATTCCAGTACCATCTTGATTTTATTACAGTAGCTTTGTAGTATAACTTCAAGTCAGGGATTGTGATGCTTCCTGCCTTGCCTTTGCTGCTTAGAATTGCCTTTGCTATTCTAGGTCTCTTCTGGTTCCAGATGAATTTGAGGAGTGATTTCTCTAGATCTATGAAGTATGTTAGTGGTATTTTCATTGGTATTGCATTGAATTTGTATAACAATTTTGGGAGAATAGCCATTTTCACAATATTCATTCTTTCTATCCATGAACAAAGGATGTCTTCCATTTTCTGAGGTCCTCTTCAATTTTTTTCAGGGTATTATAATTTTCCCTGTATAGCTCTTTTGCTTCTTTCATTAGATTAATTCCTAAGTATTTCATTTTTTTGGATACTAGTGTGAAGGGTATGACTTCTTTTACTTCTCTCTCAGTGATTTTGTTGTTAGTGTATAGGAATGCTATTGAATTTTGAGTATTGACTTTGTATCCAGCTACATTGCTGAATTTATTTATTATATCTAGGAGTCTTTCAATGGAGTTTTGGGGGTCTTCTATGTAATGTATATGTCATCTGCAAATAATGACAATTTAACTTCCTCTTATCCTCTCTTTACTCCTTTTTATTTCTCTCTCTTGTCTAATTGCTCTGGCTAGTATGTCCAGTATTATGTTGAACAGGAGTGGTAAAAATGGACATCCTTGTCTTGTGCCTGATTTTAAGGTAAAGGTTTTCAGTTTTTGACCATTGAATATGGTGTGGGCTGTTGGTTTGTCATAGATGGCCTTTATCATATTGAGGTAAAGACCCTCTATTCCAATTCCAGAACCTTACAGATAAGGTTCTTATCATGAATGAGTGTTGGACTTTATCAAAACCTTTTTCTGCATTTATAGAGATGACCATGTGATTCTTACTTTTGGCTTTATTGATATGGTGGATTACATTTATTGTTTTGCATATGTTGAACCATCCCTGCATTCCTGGGATGAATCTTACTTGGTCATGGTGTATAATCTTCTTGATGATTTGCTGCATCCTGTTTGCCAATATTTTATTGAGAATTTTTGCATCTATGCTCATTAGGAAGAGTGGCCTATAGTTCTCCTTTTTAGTTGGGTCTTCCTCAGGTTTTGTTACTAGAGTAATATTTGCTTCCAAGAATGCCTTAGGAAGAATTGCTTCCCTTTCAATTTCACTGAAGAGTTTGAGGAGTGTTGGCATTAAGTCTTCTTTGTATTTCTTGTAGAATTCTGTAGTGAATCCGTCTGGGCCTGGGCTCTTCTTGGTTGGTAAGGACTTAATTACATTTTCAATTTCAGTAATAGAAATTGGGTTATTCAGCAGTTTTACATCTTCTTGACCCAGTTTTGGTAGATTATATGTTTCTAGGAATGTGTCCATTTCTTCTGTGTTATTGAAACTATGAGAGTAGAGGTTTTCGAAATAGCTGTTGGTGATCTTCTGTATTTCCACAGAGTCTGTAGTGATTTCACCTTTTTCTTTCCTTATGGCCTGAATTTGAGTTTTTTCTTTCCTTGTTTTAATAATGTTGGCTAGGGGCTTGTCAATTTTATTTATTCTTTCAAAGAACCAACTCTTTGATTCATTGATTCTTTGTATTGTTTTCTTAGTCTCTATTGCATTAATTTCTGCTCTGATGTTTATAATTTCCTCCCTTCTTTTGAATTTGGGCTTGGCTTGCTCTTCTCTTTCTAGATGTTTGAGATGTAGTATCAGGTTGTTTATTAGTGTTCTATTTTCCTGATGTGGGAACTCAATGCAATAAATTTTCCTCTGAGTATCACTTTCATTGCATCCCACAGATTTCAGTAAGATGTATTTGTATTTTCATTTGCTTGTAGATATTGCTTAATTTCTTCTTTAATTTCCTCTGTGATCCACTGATGGCTCAAGAATGTATTATTCAATTTCTATGTGTTTGTGGGGTTTTTTGCAGTTTCTTTTATCATTAATTTCTAGTTTTATGGTGCTATGATCCAATAACTTGCATGGGATAATTTCAATTGTTTTGCATTTACTTAAATATGTTCTATGGTCTATTTTAGAGAATGTCCCATGTACTACTTAGAAGAATGTATATTCTGACATTGTTGGATGGAACACTCTGTATACATCTATCAAGTCCATTTGTTCACAGGTGTGATTCAGTTCTATTATTTCTTTGCTGATTTTCTGTCTAGTTGATCTGTCCCTTTGTGTCAATGGCATGTTAAAATCTCCTATTATAATTGTGTTATTGCTTATTTTATTTTTCATTTCTGTTAATACTTGCTTTGTATAGTGGGGTGCTGTGGAATTTGGTGCATATACATTTGGTTGTTATCTCTTCCTCTTGAAGTTTTTTCCTAACTAGTATGTAGTGGCCTTCTTTATCTCTTTGGGTCATTCTTGGTTTGAAGTTCCCATTCTCTGCACACAGAATAGCTACCCCTATTTTTTTTTTTTTTGGTTTCCTGTTGCATGAAGTATTGTTTTCCATCCTTTGACTTTCAGTCTATGAGTTTCCTTTTGGGTTAGATGGTTTTCTTGTAGACAGCATATGGTTGGATATTGTTTCTTGATCCATTCTGCCAGTCTGTTTCTTTTGATTGGTGACTTGAGGCCATTTACATTAATGGTTATAACTGTTGTATATTGGTTTATTGTTGACTTTCTGCTGTTGATTCTTTACCTTTCCACTCTGTTTAATTGTCTGCCTTGCTTAGTGGTTTTTCCTATGTGTATCTAGAATGTCTTTCAGTATTCTTTGTAGTGTTGGTTTGGTGATCATGTCATGGAAGTATCTTATTTCTCCATCCATTTTAAAGGACAGTTTTGCAGGGTACATCAGTCTGGGTTAGAAGTGGTTTTCCTTTAGGATCTGAAATACTTCACTCCATGCTCTTCTTGACTTCATTGTTTGTGTTGTGAAGTCTGCCGTGATTCTGATAGGTTTTCCTTTATAGGTGATCTCTCTTTTCTCTCTAACAGTTTTTAGTATTCTCTTCTTATGTTGGATTTCTGGGATGGTGATTATTATGTGTCTGGGTGTAGTTTTATTTTGGTTATGGCTATTTGAGTTCTATATGCTTCACTAATCTGTATGTCGGTTTCCATTCTCATGTGTAGGAAATTTTCAGCTATTACTTCTGTAAATAGCCTCTTGATATTTTTTGGGCTGTCCCCTTCTTTTTCATTTATCCCTATGAATCTTATGTTGCTTTTCTTTGCATCATCTTGCAGCTGTTGAATTGTTATTTCCTGATTCCTTGTTATTTTTAAAAGATCTTTCCTTTCCTGTTCACTAGCTGCAATCTTATCTTCGAGGTCTGAAATTCTATCTTCACTTTCACTGAGGCAGTTTTTGCAACTTTCAATTGAATTTTTAATTTCTTGTATATCTCTTTGAATCTGATTTATGCATTCTGTTTGTTTCTTATAGTGTTCATTCAGGGATTCTATCTGTTTGCTTTGTTCCTCTAATTTTTTAACTGTGTCTTCTTTAGATGTGTTCACTATCTCTTTCACTACTTTTATCATTTCTTCTTTTACCTGGGAGAATATTTCTTATTTGAGTTTCTTTGTAGCTTCTCCAAGTTGCTTCTTTATTTCAGTTGGTATCATTTCAGTCATTTCAGGTGTGTGGCTTATATTTTCTTCTATGAACATGGCTCCTAGGCTTTCTTGGGAGGTGCTGGAGGTTTGAGATTGCACTTTGGTCTTTTGTCTTGTCATTTTTCTATATTTCTGTGCTTCAAGCAGTGTTCCAAATCTTCCCCCTTGTGTGTTGGAAATCCCCTCCTGTGCACTCAGCTCCTGGGACTGGATGAAGGTCGCTGAGCTTGGCCCAGTCAGGCCCACAGGACCCCTTGAGCCAAGTCCAGTGTTTTAGGAAGCTGAGTGGGCACTTAACCACTGTGAGCATTGGTCTTAAACTCTCCCTGGGCCAGTGCTGGTGGGCTGGAACTCCTCTCGTGCGGCCTTGGCTTCCCGGACTGAAAGAAGATCACTGGGCATGGTTTACTCAGGCCCGTGAAACGTCCCGAGCCTAGTCCATTCTTTTAGGAAGCTGGGTGGGCACTTAACTGCTGTAAGTGATGGTATTAAACTCTCCCTGACCCAGTGCCAGCAGGCTGAAACTCTCCTTGTGCAGCCTTGGCTCCCCGGACGAGTATATATTAAATTTACACAACCAATTATAGTATTATTGTGACCAACTGGCTGCTCAAGTGGAAGTATGCTTTTAGATAAATAATGCATATTAAATTTTGAACAAGTAATCCAAAAGTGGAAAAGAAAGAAACTGTTGAGCTCAAATAAAAAATAGCTGTTCATGGGTATGACAAAGAAATATATATACATGAGCAGTACAGACTGGATATAGAACCATACACAGCTTAACAGACAAACACCTTACACAGTCAGAGTACACTCAATTATATTTGGCCAATTTGAATTTTAATAACTTTTATAGTTTTTGCATTTGTGAGTATAAATGAACTAGTGAGAACTTTTTTGTAGGTCAATTAACAGAGATCTCTTGAAATAAGAATCAAAAAGAATAAAACCTTTTATGCCTGTGAAAACAGAGACAGTTATTAAAGCAAAGACCGCCATTGGGAAGTCATACAAAATAATCACAAATTGGAGCTTTTTGACATAATTACCTGGGTCATCAGTGAAGGACCCTAAGCATTGTGAGATATGGGAAAGGTCAGGGAGGGAAAGAAGGCCATGACACAGACCAAGTCTTTAGTGCCTGTCACCTCGTGCACAGCAAGGAGAGGTTGGGGTGGAGATAGTGGCAGCAGTGGGTGACTGGGAAGTGGCAGCAAGCAGTAGGGGGCACAGGATGGCAGATGCTGGGCAGAGCAAGATTGGATATGATGGGCAGGTGGGAAAATGGTGATGGTGGGGTGGAGCAGAAGCAGGAGGCAAAAGGGGTGATGGGGAGGGGATGAGAACATGGTGAGGGTGGAGAACAGGAAGTCTCTTGGAGGTAGGGGGGAAGTTTTGGTGGTGTGGAGCAGGCCAAAAGAGCTTGGGCCACAAGCTCTTTTTCCCACATGCTGGAAGCAGGGAGGGACATGCCCTGGGAGCAAAAAAGATCTGTTCATAAGCTCGCTATTACAATAGCAGAAGTCGTCTAGGTCACAGAGGGTGGCATAAGTGAAAGTACTCCCCTCTGGCCAATATCAGGTATTATCCAGCTTGTGGCCAGCCTATCTGGCAGTAAATATGTTTTGCTGGGGGCAGGAAGAAGTATTTCCCATTGTGGCTGAATTAGAGGTGAGCTAGAGACTACGGAAGCTGAACCACAATCCCTTGGAGAGTCATCACCCTTTTCAGGCTTGTGTGAGAGAGAAATACTCTGCAGATCCCCTGCATGACCCAGTGGTCACTGAGAGAACAAGTGGGGAGTCCAAAATGATGAGGTCCTGAAGGACGTGGGGGAAATCCTGACATGAGCCCATGATTTACCAGACCGAAAGCCTGAAGCAAGCGGTGGCTCACCTGTGAGAATTGAAGTGGGTTGGTGTTGGATGGAGGATAGTAACAGCAGTGGCAGAGATGAGAGAAAGAGGAAAGATGGGGGCGAGAGAAATGGAGAGGCAGCTAGTTGACAGGGGAAGCTCAAACCAGGAGCAGCCTCAGGAGCTACTTGCCATGTTGATCTGAGTCACAGAACCAAAAATGATAGTGTTTTCCTTGGCACGGTAGAAAACCAAGAGCAAAGAAAGGGCAAAAGGAGAATCCTTTTATTGTGGGCATGAGAGGGCTGCAGTAGAGCACAAGATCACGTCAGTTCAGACAAAGAAGCTGCAGGCTTTTATTCAGATTGAAAGGAGTGGGGCAGAGTGATGTTTTGACGGCTGATTGGGGGGGGAATGTTGGCCTGTGAAAAGTGCGAAGTTCAGTTTCTGGTTTGGAGAACACAGAAGTCAGAGCTGAAGGGAGACCATGTCCAGCACCATTTTGGGCAGGTGCCACACTGAGCCTGGCAGTGCTTCACACAGGCAGAACCCATCACATGGGGGAGTGGGCTTCACCCAGGCACCCCCATCCCTGGGATTCCGGGCTCTGCTTAAATGACCCTGCTCAGTGCACACTGCCCTGTTCAGCAGCAATCCTGTCTGCTGCTTCCTTTTCTTTACTTCTCTTCTTTTCAGACGTTCATTTGGAGAGTGTGGACTGACTTGGAACAAAGATTATTTTATGTTGTATATTCCTTGTAGTTATTGATGGTCTAACTATGTAAATATTGGTTTCTCTCAAGTTAAAGAGACTATTAAGTAGAGTCCAGTTTATGGACCAATGGGTAAGTTTTAGTTTTCCAGTTGTGAACTTGTATGCACTGCTTCCTTGTCAGGGCACACTGGCGCTGATGTGCTGTGTGGAATAAGGTAATAGAAAGTAGGCTGTAACTTAATCGAAATGGGCAGGGAAAAAATGAAGATTAAATGAGTTTTCCAAAAGTACGGAATTTCTGGACAGAGAGGCTTAAAATTTGGACACATGCCACGCATTTAATAGATAATTAAAATAGTAACTTTTTCTTACCTGAAATATTCATATGCACATATGGAAAACAAATTCACGTAGCACAAGAAGATTTGCCGTGAGAAATCTTCCCACAGTTGATCCCCGGTAGCTGCCTGTAAGCAGCTGTCCCCTTTCCTAAGCTGCTCCCGTCAGTATAACCCACGGATGTGCCTGTTTGCATCCTTCTCCATATCGCGCATCTTTTTACGCAAATAGGTGTCTGCTAGGGATGCTACTGTGTGCTCCACTTGACATGTGATCCTCGGTCAGTTCCAGAAGGGGCAGTGGATTTCTGAAGCATGCTAGTTGGTATTTTAATTGCTTTTTCCCGAGAATGTATTATTTATAGCAAACTGAAGGGGGCACTGTAATCCTACCAGAAAGCATGGGATAGCTTCAGATGGTGCTTTGAATTTTTTCAGTGTGGTGCAAATTTTAGGATTTAGAGAAGCTCATTGTATTAAAAACATACATCAATTCAAGTTACTTACCTGTCTTCACTTATTTTATGCATTTTATATGAAGTAATAGCAATATATTTATGCCACCTTGATCATGTTTCTCCTTGGTGGGAGTAAATTTTAATAGCTACTCTGCAATTCCTGTCCTTGTTTGGAAGACATCTATTCGTAGTTATCACAAGTATAATGTGTCCTTCCTTTTAATCATGGTTAAAGAGAATTTATGTGGCATCATGAAAACTGCTCTGACTTGGGTCAGTCCAAATGTAACATTTCTTAGGTACCAGATGAGAAAATCATTTATCTCTGTGAGTAACCATTTTTTTTCATGCACAGAATGAAGGAGTTGGATGAGGGGATTTCTGAGACCCTTTTAAACTTCATATAAAATGCATAAAATAAGTGAAGACAGGTAAAAGTCTATGAAGAGGCTGGGGATTTAACTCAGCAGCATAAGCACTGCCTTGCAAGCACGTGGTTGTGAGTTCAATCCCCGGTAGTGAAAAAAAAAAAAAAAAAAAAAAAAAAAAAAAAAGAAAAAGGTCTATGAAGTCTTCATTTAAAAAAGAATAAAAATTTAGCCAGGTGTGATGGCAGTTGACTATAATCCCAGCACTCTGGGAGGCTGAAGCAGGAGGTTCAGAAGTTTGAGCCCAGCTTTGGCAATTTAGTGACTCAGTGAGACCTTGTCTCAAAAAACTAAAAAATGGGTTGGGATGTAGCTCAGTGCAAGTATGACAAAAATGGAAGAAAGGAGAGGAAAAAGGAAAGAAGGGGAGAATGGAAGAGAGAAGGGAAGGAAGGAAAAAGGAAGAAAGGTAGGAAAAGAAGAAAGAGAGGAAAAAGAAAAAAAGAATGAGTAATAGTGAATTTCATTTATTCTTTACTATCACAAAACCAAACCAAACCAAAATAAAAACAGAAGGACTTTTTTTTTTTTTTTTTTTTTTTTTTTGGCACTGGGGATCAAATGCAGGACCTTGTGCCTGCTAGGCAGATGCTTTTGCTACCGAGCTAAATACCCAGCCCACAAAATTCTTGAATTGCCAGGAAAATCAATGTTAACAGTTTTTGCTGCAAAAATTATGTGATGTACTATTATGCTAATTTGATTGAGTTAGCCATTCCACACTGAAATAATGCATAATTCCACTACTCTAAGAAAAACTATCTAAGGTTGTCTTGACTGAATGTTTCCTGTCTCACCTTTTTATCAAATTTCATCTTATCTAAGGTGCCTGATATTCATTAAAATTCTTTCTCACTCCTTAGTGTATTTTAGAAATCTGTATTGATGGATTACTGCATAATTTTATCAGAAAGGGGCTCATTTAATATTTATTGATCTAAACTTTGTCTTTTATATGAAGAAATAAATATGTAGATCAGTCTTTCTTTGTTCACTACAAAATAGTCCGGCCCTTCTGTACTTTATTCTTTCATGACGACACCCCACTTTGTCTAATTATGTTGTTCTTTCATAATAACACCCCACTTTGTCCAATTATGTCATAACCAAGAATAGGTGAGTGCCCACACCCTCATTTTACTATTAGATATTATCAATACAATGATTCTGTTTTTTCAGTTTTATAGGGAAAGGCCATTTAATTATCACTTTAATTTTGAATCCCTAATGATTAATGGGGCTTAGCAGCCCTTTTTTGATATGAGTCATATTTAGATTTTACTTTTTGCATTATCCATTTGGACTGAAAAAGTCCTTTGCTCCTTCACTTATTTTTTTCATTTGGATGGTGGAATTCGCGTATTGTGGGTTACTTATCCAATATGTATTTTCTTCTAGTCGGTCACTCACCTTTTAAATTATCCACACATTATATGGTTTCTTTTGCCCATTTAGGAAGTCTTTTTTCTCTCAGAGCTTCTAAACAAATTAGATTCCATTTTTTCACTTTCATATTTTTAATTATTATATTAACAAATTTAATTTTTCCCTACAGATTTTTAAAATCTCTCTTCAGTAGCTTTCTCTCCTGTGAGGTGTGAATACCTCAGATCCTTCCTAAGATTTGTGAGCTTTTTCTTGCTCCTCTGTTACCTCACACTGTCTAGAAGCCTCTTCTATTTCCTTCTTTATCAACAAAGTGATCTATGGTCACTATATTTGTTATTTCCTAATTAACCTTCAGATAGTCATAATTTGCCTTAACATCTATCTCTCCATGTTAATAAAATTTCTCCTCTGATGTTTACAGTAAGTACACAAACAGACATTTTAAATTGCTTTTGTGCATTTGTTACTGGTTTTGAGTGCTAGGTTGTCTCCAAAGGCAGCTGCATTGGGAACACAGAACATGTCTTCAGCAGGATGAAGGTACCCTATAGGAAGAGGCTTACATACCTCTAGCAGGCTGAAGACAGACATGCTGTAATGGCTGGTACCTTGCATCAATTTGAGCAGTTTGGAAGCTTAACTGACTCAGCAGATCTACAACCTAGGGCATAGAGGACATGCCCTAGGGAGGTTGTTTACACACTAGGATTTGTAATGGTTGATTCATTAAACCAACTTGAGAAGTTCTGGAGTTTAACAAAGCAAGGCAGGGGCAAGGTCCTCACTTTGTAAACATCCTGAACCTGTGCAGCAAGAGGCACTGAGATGTGTGAGTGCTACACCCACACTCGGGTGGTAGCCTGCTTACCACATAAGGGAGGAATAGGGGCTTGCTCTCCCCATTTTTTGCTCTTACTGCTTTTGCCCCTTTTTGCCACCATGATCTGTTGCCCCTTTGCCATGCCACCATACTTCGTAGTTAGCTGATTATGGACTGAAACCTCTACAGAGAGCTAAATAAGCATTTTCTTCCTTAATTTTGGGCATCAAGTATTTTGTCTCAGCAATGAGACAAATGTAAGACATGCTTGTGATGGTTGACTTCCTAAGTCAGGAAGTGAAGCCAAGAGGTTTCTTCAAGTTTAGGACCAGAGCTGGCACTGAGTCATTTCTGCCATGTCCTACTTGGCTAATGGGTCCACACTAGCCCAAGGGAGGGGACACATGGAGCAGCACCACCTTGTCTGACACTTGGGCCTAGCAACCTAAGCCAGGGAACTAAGCTAGTGAACAATGCTTACTGAGTTACCCTGGAAAATGCTGCAGAGTCAAAGGACCAACCATGTCCAGCTGATTCCACAGTAAGATTCAGACATTTCGGTTTAGTTTTAATGAAGCTTGACAAATGAATGGAATCATTTAGTTTTCACCAGAACCAAGATGAAGAATTGTTTTATCATTTCTACATTCTTGGCTTTTAGATTATGAAACTTGCCATTTCTTTGTCTGAATTTTACTGAGTCATCTGTCACCACTACTCCTTGCATGACCACATTGTACTAGCAGATATTGAGTGGGGTTCTCAGCTGGGCTCTCTTACACTCTCATTTACTCTCTTCCCTGGTTTGTAGCTAACTTTCTAGCCTCCTATCTTTGACCTCTATTGCAAGCTCTTGTCTCAGCCTTACTTTTGGATGTATGGTTCTTGAGAGCTTCATTCAAAAACTTCTGCTCTTTCTTTCTGTTGTCCTGTTAATTAACTCCCAATGCAATGGCATGAGCATTCCAGTTACCTCAAAAAGTTGAAAGCTAGCCTCACATTTTTGTTAAATCTGTTCTGTGTCCTGCCTTGTAATTTCTGGTTGTAATTAAAGAACAATACAGATACCTAAGAGAGAGAAAAAAAATTGGGAGCACTTTTAAATTCAGTCTTACTGAGAGCCCACAGTTAATAATCAACAATATAGTGTTTGGATTTTTCTTCCTTATTTATTTATTTTTTCTGTCTCACACTGCTGGAGATTGAACCCAGGGCCTCATGTATGCTACAGAAGTAGTATACCACGAGACACATCCCCAGCCCTTTCTAAAGATTTTTTAACCATTGCCTTTTTATTCATCATTTATACCACAGATATATTTCAGCTTCTCCTTCTTTTATGACTAACCCCTGTTTCTTTCAGAATCATTTCAACATCATTTCTTAAGAAACCTCTGGTTCTTTATCCCTTACTTTCCTGTAGCACCATATATGTTAGACTTATACTCTGAGTACCACGTATCTTCCTTATTACTCAGTGAGTTCTTTGACAGTAGGACTCTCATCTTCTTTGTATTCTAGTTTGTTATATTATCAAAATGTTTCATATACACTATTTTGAGTCATCATTTGATAGTTTTCTTGCCTTTAACTTCTTGATGATATAACAAGCAATACAACAATAGACAAAATGGGTTACTTGCAAATAAAGTACTATTTTTCTTTCTTTTTTCTCTTTTTTTATTTTAAGGAGAATAAAATCAAACCAAATGAAACAAAATAAAGCCAATCAAAGTAAACAGTGAAAGCAATATAGGACTTCAAAGCAAGATAATAGGAAGGCTACCATAATACTTCTTGTTATCTTCACAATAGCTGCCCACACCATCAGACATAATAAAATCAAACAAAGCAGAACAGAATAGAACCAATCAAAATCAAACAATGAAATAATATAGGACTTCAAAAGAAGATAATAGGAAATCAGTCATGACTACCCTAATATATCTTGTTATCTTCCAAATAGCTGCCCACACCTTCTGACATAAAATCAAACAAAACAAAATAAAACCAAACCAAACAAAACAATGAAAATGATACAGGACTTCAAAGCAAAATAATAGGAAATCAACAATGGCTACCACCTTCCCTTCTGAGATCGTTCCTCCCCTTTCACCTTCACAATACCTATGTAAATTTTTGATCCCACTAACTTCTACAGGCTTTTATACTAGGGAGACAACATGATGTTCACCCATGTAAGTCTGAACCATTTTACCTGTCAGCATGGTCTCAAGTTGCATCCACTTACCTACAAGAGCCTCAAGATTGTCCTTTTATATTACAGAGTAGCTTTCGATTGTATGAAAATACCATACCTTTGTTATCCAATCTGCAATTGATGGGCAAGTTACCCCTGCTTTTTTCTGTATCTCTGTTGCACAGAGCATTCTCTTCTCTCCTCTGACCTTCAGATCATGAATTTGTTTTTGAGTCAGATGTGATTCTTGTATACAGCATATTGATGGATCCTGTCTCCTGATCTACTGTGCCTGTGTTTCTTTTTATTGGTGAGTTGAGGCCATCTACATTAATGGTAATGGCCAACATGCACTGGCTCATCTCTGCCATGCTATTTTTCGGTCACTGGCTCCCTACTTTCCCCCTCTGTTCAACTGTCCACCCTGCTCAATGCTCCCTCTCCGCTGCTGTTCCTGGAACTGTGGTCATCTTTATCTCTCTATAGAATACCCTTCAGCACTCTTTGCAAAGTTGGCTTATTGGTCATGAATTCCCTCAGTTTTTCTTTGTCATGGAAGTATCTTATTTCTCCATTAATTTTGAAAGGTAGTTTTACAAGTTTCAGTAATCTAGGTTGGAAGCTGCTTTATTTCAGGATTTGAAACACTTTACTCCAGCATCTTCTTGACTTGATGGTTTATGTGGAGTAGTCTTTCATGATGCTGACAGGTTTTTGTTTACAGGTGATTGGTTTGTTTTCGCTAACAGCCTTTAATATTCTGTTTTTGTGCTGAATTTCTGGGATCTTGATTACTATATGGCTGGGTGTAGGTTTATTTTAGTTATGGCTAGTTGGAGTTCTGTAAGACTCACTTATCTGTGTGTCAGGTCCTTTTCCCATGCCTGGGAAGTTTTCTGCTATTACTTTTGTAAATATTCTTTTTATGTCATTTGTGTTGACCCCTGCTTTTTCACTTACATCTGTCACTCTTAAATTATTTTTCTTTGCTTCATCTTGCATTGAATTGTTATTTCTTGGTTCCTTGTTATTTTAAAGCAATCTTTCTTTTGTGATCACTAGACGCAATCTTGTCTTCAAGGTCTGAAAGTGTATCTTCAGTTTCTTTCAAGTGGTTTTTCTAGCTTTCCATATAATTTTTATTTCCTGGATGTCTCTGAATCTGTTTAATGCATTGTAATTGTTTCTTATATTGTTCATTTTCCTATCATTTTCCTAAGGTACTCTTTTTTTTAATCTATGTCTTTTTTTAGATATGCTCAGCATTATGTTTATGATTTATTCTTTTATGTGAGATTTTATTACTGGGTCTAATTACTTTTACAGCCTCATGAAGTTGTTTCTTTACTTCAGTTGCTATTCTTTCAGAAATTTCAATTGTGTAACTTCCAATTTATTCCATGTCTGTGTCTCCTAGATTTGTTCTGTGTGGGCTGGAGATCTAAGATTACCTTGTGCTCTTTCATCTTGACATTTCCCTGGGTCCCTACAGATGATCTGGTTATGGGGTCTCAGGTGCTTCCCACATTGGCTGCTCATCTGCCATGTAGGGGAGTGGGCCAGGCACCTGGCTTTCTCCTAACCTAGGTTCTCAGGGAGGCAGTGAGGTATGGGGCAGGCTTCTCCAGACTCCCCTGATGGTGATGGTGGCAGGCATGCAGGGGCATGGTTGTCTGGTTTTCCTGGCCCGCAATGGCCATGAGTCCCGATGGTGGCCAGCAGACCAGAAACTCCGAAAGTCAGTCCTGATCTGGTGGTTTGGGAGCCTCAAGCCAGATAGCGATGCACCTGGGGTTTCAGTTCCTTATTTCAGGGAACCCTGACCACCTGGGAGGAGGTGTCACTTAGGTTACCCTACAGAGATGGCAGCTGAGTCAAGATGTTGCACCTTTTCCCTAGGCTCTGCAGAGCAGGAGACCTACTGGGTGGCCAGACAGTTTCTTCTCCTGCCTCAAGGCAGTTTCTAGATTTCCTTCATGTAGGAGTGACAGATGTCTATAGGTCTCACACCTCCTGGACCGTGGGAGCAGAACGGAAGGAGCACTGCTGCCTCCGCAAAGAGGCTCTGACTGAAGCCTAAGTGAGTAAGGTCTTCAGCGCCCATCCAGACCTATTGTGTGACACCAGGAACTCAAACTAAGACTGTTCTTCATAACTGTTTCTTGTCAAGTTATTTCCATAGTCACAAAAGTAACCAAACATACCTGTGATGGAGCAATCCACTTTCCAGGCCTCCTTCTGTTCATTTTAGACAGAAGCTTTCTTTCAAAATTTTTTCCTTCTCTAAAAGATATTCCCTTTCTTAAAAAATGAGTGAAGTAGATAAGTAAATAAATGTTAAAAAGGGCTAGGTATATAGCTCAGTATAAAAACCCTGTGTTCAATCCCCAGCACCACAAAACAAAAATATCCATGAAGTAGCTGTCCTCCTGAAAATGGTGTGCATGTGTGCGCGTGTGTGTCCTATTGATGTAGATAACTGAAGCCTCTGAAATATATGTGTCAGTAACACTGACAGCCACATACTTTTATTTGAAGGTTTATGAAAAGCTATATAAATAAGAGAACAAGTTGACAATCAGGACACGTACTTTACATTTTACACATTGGGTTAAGAATGATTGTTTGGAATTTCCATGTGGTTTTTTTTTTTGTTTCTTTGAATTTTAGAGATCTAAATGTATACATTCTAGCGCAAGAGTATATACTGGATTTTAAAAATAATAATACATGTTAAATATGGTAATGTTTTTAGAGGTGCTCACCAATAAAATACCTTGATTTAACTACTATTACATATGGTTAAGTATTTTAAACACAAGCATTTGGTTTGGTTTTAAAAGCTATTTGCTGAATATGTTAGCAAATGTATGTGTGAGATCAGCATAAATGTACTTGGTTCATAGAATAAGAATAATGTGAGTTTAGTTGAGACCTTAGTAGTATAGCTTACTACAGCAAAACATCGAGTTCTTTCCTGGAGTGAACTGTCTATTGTTTTCATTTTAAAATTCTTCTACTTCTAAGCAGATTTGTAATTTGATTTTTCTGGGTCTGAGCTAATCTGTCATTTTATGAGGAACTACTGGATTAACTGAAAGAGAAAGTAAATCCCAAGGAACTTGCAAAACAGAACTTGTTTCTTTATCTTAACACCAAAGGCCCAATAATAACTCAATACTCTAAGAATCTGTGAATCCGTTATTTGGAAACATGTACTGAAATGTCCACAATATTGAGTTTTAAGAGCCTTGAAAGTAGCTTGCTCCAAGTACAGCAGTGGCTCATAGAGAAGGATTGGGAACTTCAAGGTAAGGAATGGCTGTCTTTACTTTAAGCTTTTTAGACAGTACTTGATTTGTATGCTTTATGCACATGGTATTTCTCTCAGTTTAACTCTTTTTTTTTTAATCAGTACTGGGGATCGAACTCATGCGGTGTGCTTGCAAGGCAGGCGCTTATGCCCGCTGAGCTAAATCCTCAGTGCCTCGCACGTAGTAGTTCAATAAAAACAAAACTTCACTTAAAAAAAGAATCAGTCCCAAACTGTGCATGAGTCTCATGTTAGTTCCTGAGGGTTAGATGCTGAGCTACCAGAAAGGAACTGGGTTGGCCTTGTTTGCGTGGAGCTTCCCCCAAAGCCACTCCTGGACTGCGGGACTGCAGTGGGGAGTGAAACATGGGGAGTTGGAGGCAGAGGCAGAAGGGGCCATGAGCAAATGACACAGTGTGTGTATGGGTTTAAGTACTAGAGGAGCTACAGGTGAGAGATACCCAAAAGAGGAAAAAGTACAGTTGCCTCATAATGCTCTCTCCACTCTGTGTTGATGAAGATTCTCTCTCTACTGGGATTAAACCAGGAAACCGCTCTTCCTGAGGTTGTTTGATGTGTGGATTCTTCACTGAACCGTGCTCTGACCTCTGTGAGAAATGTGAGAGAAGAATCTATTTTGTGCCCTCAAACCTTCTTGATACCCTTTGCTTGGTAACTGAGGAAACAGCACAATAAGTTGAAGCTGTCTCCAGCTGTACTGAATTGTCCTTCTTCCCCATCTTTGTATCTTTACTAGGCTTTGTTTGACTTAGTCTGGTCGATCCAGGGGACAAAGTTGGCTACACTGACTTTGTGGTGTATGATGTAATCTGATGAAGGTGGGGACAAGGATGAAATCTGCCCTTTGCGAATCCTGGGTGCAACTTGCTATGAGGCCTTGGGCTGTGCAAGCTCAGAGCTCTAGGTTCTCATCAGCAGGACTCATCTGGTTTGCCAGACAGCCTAACAGATACCTCCAGATGGAATTAGGGAAAAGGGAAACAGAACTTTGGCTGCTCACTGGGCAACGGAGGAGGCGGTCAAAGCCGAGGGCAATCCATGGAGTCCGTAGCCCTTGTTAGAGCAGCTGTCTGGAGGTGGACTGTGGCAGCTGTTCCAACTCAGTGTGATGGGTGATATACTTCCCATCTGCCCCACAATCAGTGTCCAGAACTGTGTTTGTGTTTTCATTTCTTTCAGGATCATTTGAATTTACCAATAAACAAATAATGAGAAAGATTATGAACTAATGATCAGTTTATGCAGTTATGATCAGTCTTCTCTTTTCTATTTTCACTGTGAAGCAGGAGCTTGGTCAAATGTATTGATGAGGTCAGGATACATTATGTCAACCACCTGAGCTTGATTGCATTACTGTTAGAAACTATCTCTTCATGCCAGGAACTAAGTTCTGGGGATGCGTATTTGAACAAAACAAATAAAAATATTTTGCTGTAATTTTACATTGTGCTATGAATCAATCTCAGTCTAGATTCAGCCATCTTCAAAGAAAAAACCCTTCAACCTCAGGAGCCTTTGGGTGGATGTTGGACACAAACTCTAATATCACAGGTGATTGCTTACACTGTTAATGTTCCTGGAGCCACACACCTGTGGTGTGTGTATCATGTACACTAGCCTTCTGTTATGTAGCTTATTTTTAAAAAGATGGATGAAGCATTTTAACTACTGTTTTACAGTTGAGTAAACTAAAGTAAGAAGATTGAGTTGTTTGTCATTGGAGTAGCAGTGGGATACAGATTCAGGGCTTCTGTTTTTCCCGGTACTGCTTTAAATTTTTTATTAGCATGTTTGCTAACATTAAACTTGGGAAATCAACACACATAGATCATATCTTTATCATGCTTGATGCCCAAAATTAAGGAAGAAAAGGTTTTCTTAGCTCACAGTTCATGTAATCTGCTGCCTCCAAGCAGAGTGGCATGGCAGAGTGGCAACAGTTCATGGTGGAGGAAGACAGCAAAACAACAAGAGCAAAAAGGGGACAACAAGCTTCTTTCCCTGTCTTATAGTGTAAGCAGGGCACCTGTCCTAGGGCAGGTGTAGCACTCACACCATCCCTGTGGCCTCTTCTTGCACAGGTTGAGGATGTCTACGCAGTGAGGAGCCTAGTCCCCTGCTGAGTCATTTAATTAAACTTCTAAAGTTCTTAAGTTGACACAATATATCAACCATTACCTCATCCTAGGGTGTAAGCAGCCTCCCTAGGGCATGTACTATCTACCCTAGGTTGTGAAACTGAGTTACTTCATTAAGCTTCTAAACTTATCAAGTTGATACAGTGTATCAACCAGTACACTAAATAACTGGGCTTTTCAGGGCCACTCAGTCTCTGCTGCAACTACTCGCCTTACTCACGGACTCACCAGCTATCCAGTGCCGAAGCAATCACACAGCGCATGAGAGTGTGCATAGAGTAGTGTCTCAATAAAATATTATTGACAAATCACAACACTTGGGTTTTATGTAACTTTTTTACATCTCATGGAATATTATTATTTCATTTAAACCATTTAGCAATATAAATATGATTCTCAGTTTCTAGGCCACACAAAAATATGTGACAGTCTGATTTGACCCATGGTCCTCAGTGTGCCAATGCATTTTAGGAGATCCCTTTACTGTATTGACATTCGCTGCAATTTATGTCAATAGTTTATACATTTCTGTATATACCTGAGCAAGAGAGCAGTCCCCACTTCAGTCCTTATATTGCAAAGTTCTTTAAAATCTAAAAATTTTGGCTTACAGCATACTCCCAATTTCATGGCTCAAAGGTTAACCTAGAAAGTTCTTTGATGAACAATTTTGTCCATTGGTTTTCTCCTGTAATTTCTTTAATTACTTCCCTTTATATTTAATGAGAGTTAAAAAAGTGTTCTGGCAAAGGAACAAATAGATTCACAGAATCTCAACAGCTATTGAACCCTCTATTACTGAAAAGAGTTTGATAATTACTCTAAGACAATCAAGCCATTTTTCACTGTGGTGAATGGAAGATGAAATAGAAGGCAGAGCCAACCAGTTGCAGGTATCAGTACTCATGAAAGAGCATTCATTTGGAAAAAGGTACAGGTAAGACAAGAGGTATTCATTTGAAAACTCCTGAGAAATTATCTTACTTGGAACTTCTATGGTCATTGTGGTAAAAATGTCAAAGGAAGTTTTTTTTTTACTGTGAAAAGAATGAGTTGGGCAAATTATCCCAAAGTTGGTAAGTCCCAAATTGGATGGCATTTGTGTCACTGATTCTGTCGGTTTTCTGGGACATACATGCCGAGGATCCCCTATGAATGTTGCACCAGATTTGGCCCATCGAGTTTTGGCTACAACTTAGAAGAGAAACCATGCTGACTAAGCCTGGAGGACTGAACTCAGAGCCACAATGCCTACGATGTGGTGAAGTCAATCATACCTCAACACATGGGGGAAAGGTACAGCGAGGAGTGGAGCACAAGTTGCCATGAGGAACATAGAAAAGCTTGGCTCAAAAGGAATTGTTGTGCTCACTGGAATAAGTAAGAATTTGGCCTATGAGTTTATGGGATGGAAGTCAAGGCAGGAAACACTCCTACTCAATCAGCAAAACAATGCTGACCTCCCCTAAGGGAATACTGCAGCACTGCATGGCTCCAATTGCACACCTTCACTTGTGTAATCTACAATCCTATCAAAGTGTGCAAGAACGCAATCATGGTCTAAGTCAGTGTTTCTCAGCATAGTACTGTCAGAACATAGGGCAGGGTTTTCTCTCTGCGGTTGCTAGAATAGTCTGGGGTGCTTTGCAGGAAGTTTATCACCATTCACTAGATGACAGCATGCTCCCCCAGCTATGGTGGCAAGCAAAATATTTTCATATCCTTCCAAATGCCTCCTAGGGAGATGGCACTACTACTCTGGTCCAGAGACACTGGTTTATTTATACAATTCTTCTGTCTCACCAGTCTTACTCCCACTGGATCTTTGCCAGGCAGTTTGGCCAATATACAGCTTTTATGTAACTAGGGTTTGCAATGATAAATATCCTGGCAGTGACACATTAAGATGAAACATGTCTGTCACCCCTTAGATGAACAAAGCAAAAGAGACATTAATTGAACGATGTGTTGTCCCTAAAATTAAAGTACACAGCTCTTTCTTCTCTATACATAAGGGTGGCATAATGAAAGGCTGGATAAGAGTAAGACCACCTCTCATCAGCACAGCTTTTATGTAACTTCAGTGTATTACCCCTGCTCTTCCTTTTTGGATGGTACACACTGTACTTTCCTTCTCATGCATGTCAGTCCTTCAGCTATTAAGTTATGGCTTCTACAGGTGATTCATTTAGTTCATGTTAACTAGGAATTTAGGTAAAATAGTTTTTCCCATCTTTCTGTTGATCTGTTCTCACACATTGTTGTTTGTCAATGTCAGGCATATGAAATTAAACCAATCAACATAGCTGGTCACTGTCATGTTACTGTGGGTATTGTGACCCTTTTTGATCTTGATGCTAACTTCTTGTTAATGTAAATTAACAAACATGTTAGCTATTTTAGATATTTTGAGTATTACTACTCCACACTTTTCTTCTTGTCATGAAAAACTTCCTTTTTTTGTTTTGGAGTTGTTATCCCTTGTCTTCTTGTTTTGTAGTTATTGAGATTTTGACTCTATGTTTTAAATTTTCTATTTTACCTTTATGTTTTCTTTTTTATTTTTGCTTCTATCACTTTATGAATAGTTTGAATTGTGATTACATCATTTATTAAATTAGTAATATCTCTTAACCTGTGCCAAACATAATTTTGGGAAGCATGACTTAAATATGATATTCTAAATTTTTTGGAAAAAATTGAACAGAGTTTATTATGGTTTATATTGAAGAATATCTCCCCAAAGTCCTGATGTCATAGGTGGGGCTTTCACGAGAGGGTTGTACTATGGAGGTGCTACAGCTGACTTGCTGTTAGGAGGTGGGGCCTGGTTAGAGGGACTGGGTCTGCCGGGATGCAGTCTACAAAGTTCTGTTTCACTGTTAGCTCCTCCTTTCACTGTCTGCTTCCTGGCCATCGTGATGTGAGCAGCTTCCCTCTACTCAGGCCCTTCTTTTATACTGTTGCGATTTGGAACCAGCCAACCATAAGCTATAACCACGAGCCAAAAAAGACCTCATTCCCTTTAAATTACGAGTGTTGGGGATTTGTCCCAGTGATAAAGAAATAATTAAGACAGATTTTGGTACTAGAAGTGCAGTTGTTGTGACTAATTGACTGTGTGGTTCAGAAGCTTTTGAAATTGGTCTACAAAGGAGTTTGGAATGGTTTGGAGATGTTTGCTGGAGAAGCCCTAGAATTCTGTAAGCCAAGTTTGATGGGGGATTCTGATCTGATCTCAGAAGAACAGAGGACTTACAGCAATGTAGACAGTAAAGGCCAGGCTCAATGGGTTTCAGTTTAGAACAAGAATTTCCTTGACAGTTGGACTCCATGGTAGAAAATTTGTCTACATTTTGTTCATGCCCTGAGACTTCGTGGGAGACTGAATTTAAGGGTAGTGGACTAATTAATCTGGCAGAAGAAATTTCAAGGCATCCCAGTGTTGAAGTGATGTCACAGGTACTGCTGGGAGCTTTTAGCTTTTTGATCCCACTGTGAAAAGTGGGATCAAAAAGCGGAGTTGAGAAGTTTGAAAAACAGGCCTCATGTGTTCATTGGTGGGGCTTTGGGAAGAGGGCTGGACCTTGGGAGCGGCACAGCTGAATGGATGTTAGAAGATGGTTTCTGGCTGGAGAAGGTGCGTCACTGGGGACATGGCCTGGAAGAGTGTCTCTCCCTTCCTGGCTCCTCTCTCCGCTTCTAGGCTGCACTGACTTGAGCAGCTTTCTTCTGCTCAAGCCCTTCTATCATGCTGTTCTGCCTTGGAGCCAATTGACCACGAACTGTAACCAGGAGCCAGAATAAACCTCTCCTCCATTAGTTATGGGCATTTGTCACAGAAAACGAGAAAGTGACCAAGATAGAACAAAGCCAAAGACAGAGTTCAGTCTCAAAGCTCTAGAGAATGCTCCTCAGTCGGAACGAAATTGCAACCAAGTTAGTATTTTCAATAATTCTACTACCTAGCCATTTTGTCTAACTCAGACTCTGAATCTTAATATGTGAGTGACTAAGAACTCCTCAATTCTTCATCAGACTTACTCTTCTTATTTATATGAATTTTACTGAGCTTTCTATTAGTAGTGTTTTATATGCTCTTAAATTATCTGCTTACTAATATGTTCCAGAGAGTTACTACATTATTTATGCACATTATATTTTATTAATAATACTCAGAATACATTTAAAAATTTTGGCATATTTTTCTTTTCCCTAATCCTAGCATTGAGTCATTTCATAATATTATCTGCCATCTTGTTAGAATTTTGGTCTTTTAGGTACAGTTAAGTTCTTTGAGTTTACAATTAAGTAAAGAAAAATCATACTGCAAGATATTGCATAATGGAACTCTAACTTGTATATGTAAAAATATGTGCATATCTAATTTTATATTGGCCAGCGTTGTTCTTGGCTTTCTCTCTACCCCTTGGTGGCTTCTGCTTCTCTCATTGTGTTTGTTTTCCCAAGTGCTTAC
>PVJX010023108.1:0-29719 GCA_004027295.1 Dolichotis patagonum | reverse complement strand
ACAGTAAATGCAGGCCAGTGTATCTGAAGTGTTGCCACAAGGAGAATCAAGGAAAACATGAAAGTCAGGCAGCTGAGGAGGGACAAGGGAACAAAGACAGGAGACCAAAGACAGATGTTACGTGCATCACGGCTACACTGAGGTACATCTCTGGCATAGTGTAAGATGTCTTGTGTTACACAATAGTTTCTTTAGGGCAGGTGAGGAGCTAACATTTCCAATCTTCTTGAAGAGCCTCCGGGCTCCTGCCTGACTCACCCACAAACAATTTCACACACAGCCAAAGAGATGGTTACAACTGCTGACTCATCTCATCATTCCTCCGAGTGCCATTGATTTCCCATCGCTCTAAAATAAAGGGAAGTATTAGCATGATACTCAAGGTTTACCCTAACTTTCCCTGAGTGTGCATCTTCAGCCATGCTAAATTCCAGACCTAATAAAGACAATCATTTCCCTCAAAGCAAGCCACTTTCTCTGCAGCCTCTGTGTCCTTGCATGGGGCTGGGTCTGTGTCTTGGAAAACCCTCATCACCTCCCTGTTATATAACCAATGCCTGCTTGTTCTCAAGACTTAGCTCAGGTTCCTAAACTTCAACTGTCTTGTATATACCCTACACTAAGCTAGTGAGTTAGTTGTGCCTGTTCTGTGGTCACCAAGCAGCATGGCCATTAATATGCAATGTTTGTGCTTCTGTGTTGCTTATAAGCAACTAAGTGTCTTAAGGACAGAACTCATGCCTTTCTTATATTTTGATTCCTAGAACTTAGCCAAGCATTGGACACATAGTACACATTTTAGATGTTGTGGGGTTTAACTGATTGTCAGCTTGAGTGGGAATACCCAGCTGAATTGATTCAGCATGGTTCTGGACAAGGGAGCCCCACTTTAGGGAGGATTGTTGTCAGAACGATATAAAAACAAGAACAGGAGGGACAAATTTCAGCCAATATTCCTTGGAGGAGCTTTGTTGAGACTACTTTTCTTTGGAAGAACTTCTGGGATTTTTCTTTGAAAGAGCTTTAGCTGTTTTCTTTCTATGAGGGAGCTTCAATCCTTGTCTCCGTCTTGGACATCGTATCCTGGCTTCCGGTGAGGATCCCTCACCCCTTCATCACACGGATCCCCCTCACAGGGATCCTTCAGCCTTTCATCACAGACACTCCCATTGCCAGCACTGGTCCTTGGGCCTTTCCAGTGCAGGTCCTTTAGTCTCCCATATCCTGATATGGACTTGCACAGGGCACTGCTGTGGGCTCTAGGCCCTTTACCGGATCTTTTAGGTCTCCAGTGCCCAGATAGATATGTCACAATCTTCCACATCTGGCTCTGGAAAGCACTGACTAATACAGATGCCTATGTGTTGTCATGTGTGCATTAAGGACAGGGGAGAAGCCTCTGCAGGCTAACATAAATCTAAAATTTGAACTCAAGTCTGTGTACCAGAAAAATCCTAGCTCCAAAGCCCTTACTCTTTTCTCTCTTATTTTCAGCTGGTAACGAATCGTAACAGTCATTGTTGCTGTATTTCACACTTAAATTCAAGACACTGCGATCTGACTTTCTGGGAAGGACTAAAGGGAATCAGCTCCAGCCTCGCTGTTTTACAGATGAAGACGGAGGCGCAGGTTGAGCAAGTTTTCCCCCTGATTGTGATACCTGGAGGAATATGGTAATATTGTCATCGCTGTGGTGGTCTGGGTCAGGTTGGGAAGGCAGGCGTTGGGATAAGGAAGAGGGCAGGGTCAGACAGCCCACCTGCTACACATCAGCGCAAACTGCATCAAAGTTATACGTACCTATTGATCCTAGCCTGCCTAGGTATCGTATCCCTCTCCCAGCAAAGGGAGGAAGGTATACAGGACAACACAAGCTACTTCTCCAGCAGTCCCTGCCCTCCTCAAAGGAGAACAACAGAACTCATCACTTAGAGCCCACTTCCTTCTGGCCTCACCACCAAGGGCCATAACCAGCTAGAAAAAGTGGTTAAGAGGGTCTCACATTTACATATATTTGCATATGTTTCCATATCCACAAGAGAACATGTAGTTCATTCTCAGGCAGTTTTCACGTAAATGTGATTATTGCCACCTTCGGGTTGTCATGGATAGATTCTGCTCTTCTCACTTTGCTTCTCACCCGCCCACAGTTCCTGAGCCCTGATTCCAGGCGGGTAAGTGTACACGTATGCACGCACTTGCAAACACAGTGAGAAGGTGCTCCTAAGCAAACCCAGAGACACAGAGCTCCAACGGACAGGTGGCAGAGACAGCACAAAGCCAGCATGGATTTGCAGCCACACTTAAGCTGTGTCTTCCCAAAACACCATGACCGGTACTCAGTCACAGCTGTCCCCTGCGTGCCACGGTGACAAATGCATCCATTAAACATGCTCAGCAGGTTACAGACTTAAAATCTGTGATGGTGTCACACCGCCACCAGAACCCCGTCTGACCCACAAGACAGTGGGCAGGTGATGAGCATTACATAAGTCGTGCAGCCAAACCTCAGCCTCCTAGGCCCTCTAGAATCTTTTCCTCATTATTGTGTTACTCCCAATCTCCTCACCTCTTCTTGTAGAATCAGCTTTTCCTGCTATTTGGCTCACAGTGGGTCCTTCCCAATAGGCTTTTAATGGTGTAGGAACTCAAAAGGACCCAGAGTGGAGCTGTTTGGTTTTTGAGGCTGTCAGATAGTCTCCAGGCACCATGAGGTGCTTGGAAAGCGCAGGAAATAAAGACCAAGTCAGTTCCTTGCTGTTCTCCTTGGCACTGAGAAAAGAGTTTGCGAAGCAACAGAACATTAGGACTTTTCTTTGGGAAAAAAGTACTTTTTGCTCATGATTCCCGTGTGTTTGAATTTGGGCACATGAGTTAAAGGGGGAGTATTTCTTTACAAACTTCATGGGTTTGAAATTCTCCTGTGCAAATTTGTGAATAAACTCATCAACAAATAGCTTCTGTGTAAGATCTAGTAAGCGCTGAGCCTGAAATACAGCAGGTCATCATAGACACCTGCTGATGTCTGCTTTTGTAGAGATGCACCATACTGCTAGTGTGGGGTTCAGAAAGTAAGAATGTACAGACCCTGCTTTCTGGGAACTCAGAGTCTATAAAGATACTTGAAACATTGTATTAATATTTAATGGCAGAAGGCATATATACAGTTATTTTTGTCCAGACTGCTGTGACAAAATTCTATAGACCGAGTGGCTTATGAGCAACAAATGTGTGATTTTTTTTCCTCTACAGTTCTCAGGCTAAGATCTCCTTGATCAAGGTACCAGCGAATTCAGTGCCTGTTGTGGACCAGTTTCTAGAGTCATAAAATCTCTTCTCATGGGGTGCAAGGGATGAGGAGATCTCTGGTGTTATTTTTGTAAGGAGATTCATGACTTAGTTACTTCCCAAAGATCACCCTAAAAAAGCTCAGGTTGAGATTTCAACATAAATTTGGTGGGTGTGGGAGGGAACACGCAGTAACATCATCGCTGAAAGCACAGCCATCGAAGTTAGAGAGCCAAGTTGGATTCCTGTACCTGTATTTGGAGGATTAAGTTGACCAACCTGTAAAGAACGTAACACATCACTTGGCACTGAGTCAGCTTAAGATATTAAGACATTCCCTAAAAAATAAGAAAGGCATAATTAAGTAACAAAATGTGTGATTTAGAGTCATACAATTTTTAAATTTAGAAAAAAAAAACCCATACAAGAGCTCTACTCTAATCCAATGTTTCTCAAATAATGGTCTGTGGATTGCTGCCAGTTTTTGACAAGTTTTATTTCCAGTCTGCAGCAAAATATAAAAACATAGAGGCAATATAGTGGGAAACTATTCTTTCTTTGGTGTTCGGTGTCCCTTTCTTAATGAGCTAATGAAAGGCAGGTGGTTAAGATTGCTAATCCTGTATTATTCCTCCATTTATTAGTATTGAGCCAGGGTGCTGGGAAGCCCTGTACATTTGAGAGTTCAGATAGGGTTAAGCAAACAGAGCTAACCACACTCTGCATGATTTTCAAGATCTCTGAAGTTAGCATGTAGAGGACAGAACCTTGGGTTTAAACTCAGCTCTTGTTTTCCTTGCATGTTGGTTTTCTCCTCTAAAGATCTGCTAAATGTGATAGGAACATCGATCTCAGAAGAATGTTGTAGGGTTCAAGGAAAATAATGCAAATGAAAATATCTGTAAATGGTAAAGTTCTGTGGACATGTTATACCTATTAATAAAAGACAATCCCATTTCTACCATGAGTGGCTCACATTCCACAGTATCTATTCCATGTCAATGTCTTTTACTCCTCTGGACATAGATATAATATTATTAGTATGTTATGGAACAGTAGATCTAAATGTGAACCTAATCCTTAACTCTTATTAACTATATTGGTAAAATGGGGCAAAGAATCAGACTGGATGGCCTTTTGGTCTTGGGTTTTGTGACAATTACCCATTTCCACCTTCTTATCTGGGTACCCTAATTTTATGTCACAATCTCAGCACAAGTGGATCGTGTTTTCTTTCTAGTCAGCTAACATTCCCCAAACTGCATGACAGCTAATATTTTGAAGCAACAAGATTTGTCCTTTTTGTATTGGCTTCAAGAGTATAATAATGTTGAATCTACCTTTACCAACCTGAAAATTTTCTCTTGGAGAAAATGGCAACAAAATAGGAGCTTAATAAGACTGCCTTTTCTTAGACATCTGCCCCCACTTTATCACTTTCATTTTCCCCATTATTTCATCTTCCTTTTCTGTGGAATATTCCCTTAAAAGCTATTTGAAACTATTGCTCTGCCAAAAACCTAGGTATTCTGCAATAGCCTGCCATGCAATGTCCTAAGAAATATCATGAAATAGAAAGAAATGGAACATAGGGATTAAGAGTGTCAACTCTTAACATGGCTTATTTGAACTCAAATTTCACCTTTGTTACATACTGTTACTCTAACTTTGGGTCAGTAACTAACCCTATTTATTTCTTAGATCCTTAATCTATAAAAAGAAGATAAACAGTATACCTACTTCCTCATTTCTTCCAAGAAATCAGTGAGTAAATATATAATAAATGTATAACAGCGTCTCTCACTCATTAAATCCTCCACAGATGTGCAGTGTCAATATTATTATTGTCCTGACAGGAATGTGTGGTCATTCGATTCTGTTCTGAGTTATATGGTCCCCTGTATATCTTTGTGCAGGTCTTTATTCAATTTGAGTTCATCAAAGAGCTCTTTATAAATGCCCATGGGTTTTGTGAGCTGCCTTCTCCTTTTATTTTTAATCAGGATAACTCATGATTATTTTATTTGAATTTTATTTCTTAGAAGTGCCCATCCCATTAGAGAGTAGAGCTACATTAGTTTGTATCCCAGGTCTCAATATCATAATCTTTTATTCTGAACTTTTAGAAATCTGTTCTTCTCATGTCTAGGGGAGCATTGGCCTGAATATTTTAATAAATGTATTCATATATTGCCTGTATCTCAAAAGGAATAGAGCTGATTTCTATATTTTATTATAATAAGGAGCCACCCTATAACCTATCAGTAGTTATTAAAAATGCCAGAATCATTTTTCTGTTTCCTATCACATACACATCATTAGCCAGGTCTTCTTTATTGGTCACAATTAAGTCATGAATAGTAGTTTCTCCTCATTGCTTTTTGTACCTACTGAAGGATGAAGTTGTCAGCCAGGCCAAGCAAGAATTCACAGATGTTCTGCAAAGAGATTTTCAGCCTATGTCCTGTTCCTTGAAATCCCTCGTCACCTGTAGATCTTGCCTCTCTGCCAACTTCTGCAACTCAGAGAAAAGAGGTTAGGCAGAAATTTATGTGCTGATTGCACGAGTTGGTCTGATTCTTCCTGTAAGAAAGAAACTTCCTAGAAGACTCTCCATTCTAAACACCCTTCAAACATATTAAGACTCCATGAGATGGTTATTATTTTTTAAATCGATTGTTATTGAGACTATTGGATTTCTTTTCCATGGGAAGCTGCTTTGAAAGCAGATCTCTTAAAGACCCTTTTGTTATCTCACTCCATAGACTGTAGCTCATAGTAGGTACTGTGTCTCCACAAAGTGTGTCCTTATCCAAGCCCTGAAGGCAGCATGGGAAATATCTGGGCTCCTGATGGACGTCTTGTCACAGGCCTTTCAATAACAATGAATTGTTGCACCACTGGTTGACCATTCGGCCTAAGGTCTTGGTAGCTGGTTTGCTAGATTCATTTCTATGTATCTTCTGCCTACAGAGTAGTTCTTGGTACTTCATTTACCCCTCCCATCAAGAAAAGATACCTACTCTCAGTAGTCATCATCAAGGCTAAATGGAATATAAATCCCTTGAGGGCATGGTTCAGACAGCAAAGAACATTAATGAAATAGAGTAGAATAATAATTTACTGAGCATTTACTATTCATCAGAAACCATTGTTAGGATAAAAAAATACTAAGAAGAGTAGAATAGTCTTTGCTTTCAAAAAAACCATAGTGATGGTAGAATTAAAATAGATCATTGCAATTAAAATAGATCACAGCTTGGTGAGTGTGATGATAGAGATACTGTCACACCTGTTACACAGCACAGAGAGGAGTAAGGATCTAGCCCAACCAGAGGGGAGTGAGGAAATACTATGCTTTGTCAGAGTGGCTTCCAGTCAGCAGAGATGTTGAACTAAGTCTTAACACTTAGGAAGAACATCCTGCTCTAAAAAAATATTGCTCAATTTCTCTTTCTTGTAACACTAAGCCTTATTTTTCCTTGTTGGTCAAATGATCAGCTTCCAACTGTAAAGCTGCAGAGACAAAATTCCCTCTTTGTCTACAGTCGGAGGATTCCCCAAAAAATAATATATAGATTTTGGACAAAAGTCTCACCAATATCCCTAACATCTAAAGAGCATAGAATCAGACATTGTTGAGAAAAGTCTGAAAGGTAAAAGGGCTTAAAGGAGAATCAAATTGGCAGTGTGAACTCATAGACAAATTTCAAGCAGAGAAATGAGACAATGAGGATTTAATTAAATTTAATTTTTTAAAAGGATGTCTTAGCTAAATCAGTTTGACAATGGTAGATATAAAGAGCTTGAGAGAGCAAATTAGGAAGCTGGTATACTTGGTCAGATAAGAGGTAAGATGACCTACCTAGAAAAGTGATGGGAAGGATGGGGAGAGGAGGTGGGTTAAAGAGACACCCAAGTGGCAAGGTGTAACTGGGAGGAGCAGAGGAGAGAACAGAGCGAGAAAGGATAATTTTAGATTGGAAGCTTGAGAGAAAAGGCATTTGTACAGTGTCTGCCACACAATGGGCATTTGATAAATCTGTAAGTTCAGGTCACTGTTGTGATGACTGTTTTGTCTATCATTATTACTGAGTGCTAATAAAATGAGAATTCTAGTTTCAACTCACTCACAGTGTGATCTTGAGAAAAGTCATGCTGTCTCTTCTACAAAATGAAAGATAGACCAGAAAAATCCTAACGCCCTTTCCATCTTTGATTTTTTCTGGCAAAATACTGTAGACCAATGCTGAAAACAGAGCATAATATGTATGACAGCATTTCCATGGGTAGGTGTATGTCAAACTTCAAAAAAAAAACCCTAAAAAATGAATTTTTAAATGAACATTCTAAGTTGAGGACTGACATTACTCTTACACCTTTTTTTCTTTCCCTACTCAGGTACAATTTCTTCATAAGGTGTGTGTGTGTGTGTGTGTGTGTGTGTGTGTGTGTGTTTTAAATTTTATTTTAAAAGGCAGTAAAATTAAACACAACAAAGACAGAACAGAATGGGACATAAGGAAGCATAAATTTCAAAGCTAGACAACCAGAGATCTTCACTGTCTGTCATACTGTCTCTTGTTTTCTTCCAAATAGTTGTCCTTATCTTTGCATATGGAGAGCTCATACTAAATAACATAGCCAATCTTTTCACAAGATGTGTAGTTCACTGGCTCCCACTTGCTAGGCAGGGGGGAGGGGGCAGGGGGACAGGACACATAAGATGTCTGATTCTCAGCCCACACGCAGGCAGGATCACAGTCACCCCCCAGAGATGGGAAGAGTTCCTTGTTCTCCCGGCACCCGGAGTCAACCACACTGTGCAGGTTCCCATGCGCCAGGGTTTCTCTCCTACAGGCTGCCAAAAGTCTGCCATACTCTCAGCCGCCCCCAGAGATGGGAAGAGTTTCTTGTTCTCCTGGCACCCTGAGTCAACTGCATGGTGCAGGTCCCAATGTGCCAGGGTCTCTCTCCTTTGGGTTGCTGAAAGTCTGCCACACTCTCAGTCGCCCCCATAGAGGGTGGGGTTCCTTGTTCTGCCGGCATCCCAAGTCAACCATATGGTGCAGGTCCCAGGGCACCAGATTTCTCGCCTGCAGGCCCCCTAAAGTCTGCCATATGCACCTGCTATTCCTTTCTGATGAATTGACCATTCCATTTCCAAAGTTCTGAAATGGCAACAGACCACAGAAAGAATTCTCTTTAGGCTCCTGTTTGAAAGCAGCAGCTATGGCAATCTACTGGCCTTGCTTCAGGGCCACTCTTCATAAGTTTTGCCTGTCCAAAATTTTTAAAGAGACTGTAACATACTTCTTTGGATTGCCTATCATATGTAGTACAAGGCTAGGTACATTTTTACCACTCAACATTTACTTGAGCTATACTTCATTATGTCTCCCTTAAGGAACTTAATTCTCATCCAAATATCTCACATATTCACTCATTCATTCACTCAGTCCTTCTTCCATTCAACCAGCAGATGCTCATAAAATACACACTCAGATGCAAAATGAATAAGGTATCAACAGTTTACTCAAGGAATGGACAGTGTTGCAGAACAGAGAGGTATGAATGGTGCCATAATATATGCCAGCAAGTAAATATGCTATGACAGAGTTATAAATAAAGTGATGTGGTTTTCAAAAGAACAGAGTAATTACTTCCAGTGAAAAGATAGTCATAAAGGCAGATATCTTTGTGAGATACACTACTGGCTTGTGTAACACACAGAAACTTTTGTAGCTATTAGTCTTGTTTGCAGAGTCTTAGTCAGAAGATGTGGAGGAGGCTGGGTAGGTGCTGGGGATGTATTCTAATCTACAAAGCAGAGTTCTGCTGGAGTGAAGCTCATCAGATCAGTCAGTGGCCAAATTCTGGTCCTTGGCCTCATAGGGGAAGCACAGGATACAGTGAGCACGCAGGACTGAAATTAGAGTGTCTGGGGTCTGCCCCCAGCACATGCTATTTCTTAATTGGGTAACTTTTGACAAACAGAGAAACTCATCTTTAGTTGCTTCATCTGAAGGGTCATTGGAAATGCCTGGTTAACCTTCTGAAGCTCTATAGGCATGATGGTTGTAATTAACGTTTTGTCTAATGGTCACTGAATGCTTGCTATGGCCTGTGCAACCATCCAAAATACACTGATGCACTAATTCATTTAGTTTTAACAGTAACCCCATGAAGTAATTACTCTTGTATGTCATTTTTATGTAGTAAATAACATTTGAGCATCAGGAACCATCCCAAGGTCATATAACGGGAAGTAGTGGAAAAGGTATCAAATCCAAGCACTTTGGCAGCTGAGCTCATGCCCCCTGGTAACTACGCCCTATTGCCCTTTTCCAGCACAACCGTGCTTTGTAGACTGTGACATGGTATTTAATGTAAGCAATAATGTTGCTCCAGTTGGTCCAGTCTAAAGGTAAAAAGAGGCAATACCAATTAAATAGGAAAAGGTTCACACGACATAAACCTTATAAATTGGAAGCAATCCTCTTACAGTAGCCTCTGGGTGGTTTGCAGTTCTGCTCAGGAAATAAAATTATAAATTATGTAATTTACACGGAGCTTTAGTACTTAAAAGAAAATTTAGCTATTCTCTAAAACAGACTTTTCATTGTACTATCAAACTTGTGCTGTGGAAGTTACTAGATGAAGGCCACGGAATTGGCAAAGCAGAGAACTGAAACTTAGTGATCATAGGACCGAGAATTAAAACAAGGTGATGTTCTTAAAAGCTAATGCTATAAGGTTTCTATCTATAGACAAACTGACCTCCTGTCAAGACATCAGTCAGTGGTTGAACTGCTTCCCTAAGTCAGAGTGAGATGCCTACTCTCTTGGTCTGTAATGGTTCTGGAAAAGATAACAGAAAGTAAAACCTCCTTGCTGTGTTTGACTTGTATCACTTGCCCGGTGACATAAAACCTCTGAGTACCTCTTCTTTTACACTCATAACACTTAATCATCCCTGTGGATGGGATGTTTTTCTGTGTAGTCATTCAAAGGACATCTGTTTTAAGACTAGGAAATTTGAGCCACTTACAGGAATCCCTTCAAATCCTTTTCATTTTGGGGTCCAAGAAACTTTTACTTATGACAGGGTTTTATGCTTTTTTTTATGTTGTCTGTGTTAAGTGTCTGAAGCCAATCTGATAAACTCATTTAAACTGTATGCCTAACTGATAATAATTTTTTTTCTGTGACTCAGAGAACACGTGTGCATTAGCAGGTGTTTATATGAAAGGAACGCATTGTGGTGGGGCAGGGCCCCTGTACAGTTGCAAAGCTGGGCAGGAGACTATAACATAAAGCAATAAAAAATGGAAAATAATAATAAAAATAGCACAAAACTACTATTTATAGAACATGTGACTTGAGCCAGAAATGTGTATTTTGAATAGAACTTCCTTGAAAGTTCTTTGAGCTGACCAAATAAATATCAGACTTACTATAATTGTTTTCTTCTGTTTTGTAGAATACCTTTAAATGAAATCTTGTCACATAGGACTCTAGGGTTTATTGTATTATATTTTCCCAAGGCATTTTCTTTTAAGGATAAAGAAGAACCTTATATTTGAATGGTAGATAAATATAATCCTAAATACCTTTGTTTAAAATTTTAAAACAAAAGAAAAAAGACTAAAAACAATGGTACAGAATTTCAAATCAACATAAAAGGAGATTATCAATGACCACGATATTGGGTATTGTTATCTTCAAAGTAGTTTCTCAGATTACAAAATACAGGCATGAAAAAAAAAGATACAGGCATGAAAAAAATAATCGAACAATGAAAGCACAAACCATTCTTTTGATGAAATAACAGAAATCAGTAGTATGATTATGTATCTTGTGTATCTAATCCTAAATACTTTTTCAGAGATGACAATGAACTTTAGAAATAGCCTCTGAATTCGTTAACTAATAAATGAAGCAACTATTTAAACAAATTTTCATTATGGAGTTTTAAGAAACCAGTCCCAGAGAAGGATTTATTCAAAAGAACAGCAGGCCTCTTTTCTAGACAGAGGTTACCCTGGCTCAGTCCTAGATGCACAAGGGAGGGAGGTATAGCTTTTGCTCTTGAGTGCCTATGTCCACAGAGAGAGGAGATTCAAGGGCATGGAGAAATTCTTTAAGTTCAGGGACAGGACTCAGTCCCACGGCGACAGTTTAGTGGGAACATAACCCTTCGGCTACTGATCAGGGCCCACACGTTCAGCATGTTGGCACAGAAACAGGAAGTGCCCATCTGGGCTGGTAAATCACCTGATTTCCATGAACAGATGAAGCAGGCGCCCAGAGCAGCTCCCAGACAGCAGGCGTTGTGGCCACTTTTGTCACTGAGCACATTTCTATCACCACCCCATAAGGTGAGTGGGAGTCACTCTTCCAAAGATCGCACCCCAGGACTCATTGACTTTCCCCTCGGTTCTGCAGCTCCACCCCTCCCCCACACTGTTTCAGAGGGCAGAGTCGCTTTACTACGCAGTGCTCAGCTCTCAGAATGCGAACTGTATTAGGGTGAATAATTATAAGTACAATTTCATTTCTTCAGTTTGTCATTTCCTGACACATAAAGCAAGTTTTTACCATTGTATCTATCCTGCCTCACAGTTTTAACTTTTGTGCTTTCCATGCAACCTCAATTCCAGTGTTATTTACGTATTTGCTTGCTTTCTTGAATCACTGAGGGGAAAAATGTTCTCCTTGCCTTTAGGTCCACCCCTTATTTTAAAGTCAAAACTATCACCATAATTGTGGGTGTCAGCCTGGTGAGTTCTGGTTTTCTGCCTCAAGATTTCCCTGAACAACTTGAGAAGGGAAATATGTTTGACAAAGCTCAAGGAGTCTTCACAAGCACAATATGAGTCAACTCCTGGTTAGACGAGAAGGCCACAACCCTTGCAAAAGGGAGGTGACCATTACTTCTGACATTTCATTGGTCACATCCCATCTGATGTTTTGGCTGAATATAGGGAACGTTATCAATCAGTAGGGAGAGATTAAGCACAGAAATAGTGAAGATCTGGAACCTGTAACTAATTCATTTGAAATATTTACTGAGGTTTATAATCATGGCAACAAGAGCAATGAGGAATTTTTGAGTGCTTAATGCATGCAAGTCATCATGGTAAACACTCTTTGTGGCCTATATAATTTAATCTTCACCTTAACAATTATCTCTACTTAAAGATAAGGAAATCAAATGTGATGGAAATTATGTGATGTGCTAATATCATGGAGCCTATATATGGTAAATCCAGGATTTGAACTCGAGTAGCATGTCTTAAAATCCTGTATACTTAACGCTGAATGTAATTTGTACTGGGTATTCAAAAAATTAGCAAACTCTGGCCCTGAAGCAAGGCCAGCAGATTGTTATAGCTGCTGGTTTCAAACAGGAGCCTAAAGAGAATTCTTTCTGTGGTCTATTGACCATTTCAGAACTTTGGAAATGTAATTCATGAAATGCTCAATTCATCAGAAAGAAATAACAGGTGAGTGTGGAAGACTTTCGGCAGCCCACAGGAGGGAGACCCTGGCGCCTCAGGACCTGCACCATGCAGTTGACTCAGGGTGCTGGGAGAACAAGGAGCTCCTCCTCTGTGGGGGCGACTGTGAGCCTGCCAGCATGCGGGCTGAGAATCAAACATCTCATGTCGTCCTGTGTCCCGGCCCATCCCGTGGTCCCCCCCCACCCCACTTACCAAGTGGGAGCCAGTGAACTACACATCTTGTGAAAAGATTGGCTATGTTATTGAGTATGAACTCCCAGTATGCAAAGATATGGACAACCATTTGGAAGAAAACAAGAGACAATATGACAGATAGAGAAGATCTCTGGTTGTCTAGCTTTGAAATTTCTTCTTTCTTATTTCCCGTTCTGTTCTGTTTTGTTTTGTTTAATTTTACCCCCTTTAAAAACTAAAATAAAATAAAATAAAATAAAATAAAATAAAATAAAATAAAATAAATTAGCAAACTGACAAATACTATCTCTGGTCTTATGGGATTTATAGTCTACTAATAGAAATAAGCAAAATGAATATTTGTTGTATGTTGATAAGAGCTTTGTAAACTTCTGTCTTGTTCAGTTGATAGAATGTCGCTCTCTTTTTGCTTCCTACGTCTCTTTTCTCTTGGCCATCCTGTAAGCGAATTATAAAATTAATATTCTTAGGGACTTGGATCTTCATATTCATGTAGGTTACAATAACTTATCTTTCTTTAATATGCACATTTACTAAATGGACTAAAGAGGTTTATTATAAAACATAGAAGACTCTAGGAAAACCCACTAGTTCTAGGAAAACCCACTAGTAAAAAGGCAAGTAATCAGTGGCTTAAGTTATCCCCTAACACATGCTCACAGGCCTGTTACCTACCTGCCAGGAATGCTAAGAAGAATAAGAAAATTAATTCTGAAAAGGCAAACCTGAGAGCAACTACTTACTAAATTAATTTCATTTGAGGCATTAGATAAAGATCAATGATCTCTTTGAGGCAAGTAAAGGAGAAGACATGGTAGACAACCATAAAGAGAACGGTCACAGAGAAACAACTTCATCTAAGACTCTTAAGAAAACTAACCTATGAGCAAACTTGTAGTTGATTTTGTGAGTAGGAATCAAGTTTATATTCTGGAGTGAGTCAGTCCAGGCTCCAAATCTTGCTTCATTTGCTTTCTAGTTATTGATATTGGCCAAAAAACACTTGGACTGTATGAGCAGATATTTCCTCACTTGTCACAATAAAGATAACAATGTACATATCAATGAAATATATGACAGAGGGTATGATAAATTCTATACATAGGGGGAAAAATAAGCCATTGTTATCTTCATTCACTCTTTAATTCAGTGTCACAGACACTTGAATGGGCAAGTCATATTCAAAATACTCAAGTAAAGTACATAAAAGAACCAGACCAGAAGGCTGGTGGGAGGAATGTTATGGATTATTTGGAACATTTTGGTTGTACATGACAAAAAATGTAACATGAAGTAGATAAGAAAAAAAAGAGAAGAATAAAAATATGTAATTGTTCATATCGCTCAATAATCCACAGTGGTTGATGTTAAATCCAGGGGATCAAATGATATCACCAAGTGTCTTTCTCTTAATCTCTTTGCTTTTGGTCTTATGTATGTCTACTCAGTAGGCATTTTCTAGCTTATGGCAAAAATATTCTGGTAGCTGTGGGCTTCCACAGTCTTTAATGCTGATAGTCTTGAGCAGAAAACTATCAGAGACTGTATTTATCCCTGGAAAACCCTGTCCTTGCTGGTGCTGTGTATCCATTGTGGAACTAATTGTCATATGTAGGCCAAGGCACCTCTGATGATCCATCATGTACTATATACCCAGTGTAGTGGTAGAGCAGAAATCCAGTGAAGGCACTCAGAATATTCTGTCTCTCTGAATATATCCCAGAGTTGGCAGGAAACCGTTACTAGAAAAGCTTAATGTTTTCTCAACCAAGGAAAGAAAAATGACTAAAGAGTAAAACATGTAGCCACCAAGATCTGCAGCTACAAAGAAGTTGAAATTTAAGATATAAGGCTCTAGACTAATGTTAGAATTACCAGTAAGGCCAAAAAGGGCAGAACATGTTTTGTTTTTTTGCCATGAAAATACTTTAA
The DNA here is from genome assembly GCA_004027295.1 of Dolichotis patagonum. Classification (NCBI taxonomy): domain Eukaryota; kingdom Metazoa; phylum Chordata; class Mammalia; order Rodentia; family Caviidae; genus Dolichotis; species Dolichotis patagonum. The sequence continues at coordinate 14,777 of PVJX010023108.1, read as the reverse complement.
ACAACTGCTACAACTGTTAGTGACAGCAATACTTTTTAATTTGAGCAAAGGGATCTTGAAGTTGGCCTCACATTTTAGAGGGACCCATGTGTTATTAACATATCCAAAATGAATTTATTAAAAATACAAATGTGTTTCAGTTCTTGGGAACTAGTGTCCAGGGCTAGCTGAAGGACCCTGCAGTGGATGATTTATTGTGTCAACTTGAGATATTTAGAAGCTTAACTAAATGGGTTTAGCAACTCTACACTCTAGGGTATAGAAGACCCACCCTAGGGCAGATCATCACCTGGAGGTATAAAAAAGAAGGAGCAAAGACAAATGAATTCCATTCTTTGGAGAAGATCCAGTCTTCAGTTTACATTCATCTCCTGTCTTCCAGTGTAGACTCTTCAGCTTCCTGGCATAGAATCTTCAGCCTTTCATTATAGAATCTTCAGCCTTCTGTCGCAGACCTTCAGCCTGCTGGTGTGGACTTGCACAAGACACTAGGGTGAACTCCAGACCTTTGATTGAATCCTTTGGTCTCCAGTGTGTAGACACCCTCTGCACGCTTCCTCATCCAACTCTGTGGCTGACCATCTTGTCATTTCTTATACATTTGTATATCTCATGTTATATCTGTTTCCTCCAGTAAAACCCTGACTAATACAGACCCAAAACCCTAATGTTTGTTCCAATAGTACCTTTCTCTCCCCTAGAGAAATGCTTCTTCATGTCTTGTGTCCTTTGTTCTCAAAATAAAATGCAACTGTGGCTCAGTATGTCAAACTTGGTAGGTTGTAACACTATGAGATGGATATTCGCTAGCAGAAAGAGAGGTTTGAATAGCAGAAGCTCTTTACAGAAAAAAACAAATTAATTAACTTGTCAATTTTGTCCTCCCAGATAACATGAATGCAGTGAGTTCTCATATAAAAGATTATCATTTTAGTAGCACCAATTGTCCATTGCCATGCTGCTGTCTGCCCTGCAATTAGTGAATCTAGAAAGACTTGCAGATTAGCACAAGCCGCTGGTGGCAGGTGAGGAATATTTCACAATGTTAAATAGTGCATATTATCCCCGAGTTTACATACAACATAGAAACCTAACATACATACTTTTCAAAAAACATAGCACTGGTCTGTACATTGTCAGGTACACACACACGTTGAACTCCATAACTGTAATTTAATTTTGTAATGATATTTGATAACAAGGTAGTAAAGGTTTAAAATATCAAGCACAACTTCAGCTTAAGAGAGTTGTGAATTAAATGATATTTCTTGCCTTTTGATTTGAACGCAGGTAGTTTAGAAGAGCTATGTTTCTTAAGCACAAAAATTATTTTATTTATGAAATATTTAATGTTACTTTAATTTGCATTTTAATGAAAATACATTCAAACTTTAGCCCAGGAATATAGCTCATTGACACAGTGTCTGCCAGGTGAGTGTGAGGTCCCAAATTCAATCTCTAGTACAAAAAAGAAAGAAAGAAAGAAAAGATGCAAACTTTGTGTACTTCAAAACAAGACATTCTTAAAACTCTTTAAGCCAATAAAAATGCATGTAATTAAAATTTTTAAGAATTTTAAACTCATTAAAAACACGCTGTTAAAAAAGAAAACAAGAATAAACTGTTTAGAGCTGTAAACAATGAAAATAAACACATTTCTTTTCTTTGTTTCCTTTTTCTTTGGGGAGGGGGTGGAATTGAACCAGGAAGTACCAGGAAGTACCAGGAATTGAACTCAAGAACTCCTGCTTGTCAGACAGGCACTGAGCCACTGAGCTACATCCCCTGCTCCCATAGACATGTTTCTGATCTGTAAGACCTACATAAAATTTGAGATTAAAATATTTTACTTTTTTGTTTCATAAAGATTTAATTCATTACAAAAACAATGCATATAAACAAGAACATTATTATTAAACTGAAACTTGACCCATCTTGGTTGGGGATTTAGCTCAGTGGCTTAAACATCTGCCTGACAAGCGTGGGGTCGTGAGTTTGATCCCCGGTACAAAAAAAAAAAAATAATAATAATCTTTTAAAACTTCTTGAGCATTACTAGGTGAAAATGTTAGATAACCACTGTAAAACAGAATTCAACTCAAATGACTACATCTGTAAAAATTTCAGTCAAAAATTAAGATTATTTCAATTCCATATACATTTTATAATTTGAATTTTTTCAGTAGAAGACAATCAACTATGCCACTAAACATGATATTATCTAAACAATTCAAAGATTATATACAGTATTTTATAGTTCTACTGAAGATGAAATATTTTGACAAAAAGCACAGTAAGTTTGACCTTACAACTCCTATAAGATCCTTTTTTTATTTCTTATTTTTTGGTTTCAGGGATTGAACTCACGACCGTGCTCTTGAAAGGCAGGTGCTTACGAGCTAAACCCCTGGCCCTCATATAAGACACTTGATAGACATGCTAAACAAATGCTGTTGAAAAGAAAGCCCATTACATTTAGATTAAACAATTAAGTAAGAGTCCTTCAATCATCTTTGTTAGCAGAAAATAAAATTAAGTGTAATTTTTGTGATCCACAGTCATCTGATAAGAAATGCCACTTGCTATATTAATGTTAGCAAAAGTTTATGAACAGTTTTTATTATTATTATTTATTTTTTACACTAGGGAGACAATACAAAATTTACAAATGTGAGTCTGATTTATTTCATTATGAGAATGGTCTCCAGTTGCCTCCATGTTGATTTCTTACTGTCTTTTTCTTTTCTGAAATTCTGTATTACTTCTATCCTTTTTTGTTTTGCTTTTTCTAAAAATACCAAAACAATAACAGAAAACAAAGTTTATGAACACAACCACCAACATCAAACTAAGTTCTTTTTGCTACAAGTTGTATACAGTTCATAAACCCCTTAAATATGATGGCTATTACCCTGAATGAGTTTATTAAAAAAAAAAAAAAAAAACAAGCAAAGTCAAAAGACTTTCATCAAATTTTATGATGCAAAAAACAAACAAACAAACAAACCAAAAGAGAGAGAACTTCAGCTTTTTAAGTAAGTAGAAAGACCATAAAGATATCTTCCAGGGTGTGACTAGATTTTTGTGGTTTGTTATTGTGTTCTTTTCAGTTGTACAAAATGGGATTTCTGAAGTTTAAATTGACGAACTTCACCGGTAGCGTTCTGTACTTGCAAGAGATGCTGTAAGTCATTGTTGCCCTGAATGTCTTTTCTTAGCTTTTCCTTCCAGTGTAATGTGAAGTGTCTTATCTCTTCTATGAATGCCAATTTGCCTTAACTCTTTTGATGCTGTAGCTGTTTCAGTAAAAGTTAATGCAAACTATCGATGTAGAATGGTTTTGTACAAATTACCTTTGTGAAACAGCAGTATAGAGCTTTTTAAATGTATTTGATAAAAGTTGCTGAAAGTTTGGCTTAAAAAAAGTAAAAAAATAAAACCTTAATATTTTAGATAAGAAAATGTTTTTTCTAAGCCAGAAGAAATGAAAGATACAACAAAAGTGATATTTGTATAACATAAATGTACTTGAAGAAAGAAAAAAGAACATTTTCATATCTCTGGAGGTAGGAATTCATATGAAAAAATGTTGATACTAATTTCTATATAAAGTATTTGTAAATCTTTTAGAGGCCATAATATTTTCACAGAAAGAGATTACAAGACATTATCATTTTTAATTTTCTTTACAGTATGTCAACATTGAAATTGTAAGATAACTTTAGTAATACTGTATAGATCTAGATACTCTTTTTAGACATAGTAAAGAATTGTGATATGCGGTAGTAACTTAGAGGACAATTTAAACATTTTTGTGAACATATAATGTGAAAAAGTTTATTATATTGACCTCATTACAATGTTTAAATATAAAAATAAAATTTATGAGAATTTCCAATTTAAAATGTTTCTTAAACCTTTTACTTGTCAGCTCTAATTGCTAGTACTTCAGAAAAGCAAGTTTTGTGCAAATTGAAATTAACAAAAACTATCCAAAACCTACAGCAACTCAAGGAAAATCATAATTTTGTATTACAGTAAAATAAAAATTATTTGAAAATATTGATTGAAAAAGGAAAAAACAATAAGTTTATGAGAATAAATATGTATTTTAAGAAATATACATATGTGCATATTCTAGTTCAAACATAGCCAGTTCATAAAAGGAACTTCCAGAGATATGCAACAATTACAGACATCTTTCATGTTTTGCCAACTTTCAGCAATATTGAAACCATAACTTTATGTGCATTTTTCACTTACATCTTAGGAAGATATATGTGCCTAAGTAATTCACCATCTTTTTTGCTTAATTTTGTTTTTATATATTTATAGAAGCATAGTCCTTTTCTATTTCCCCACAGTTCACATGCATTAGGTGCAGGCATGTCTAGTACAACCAAATGTTTACCTGGAATAACACTTTTTTCAAAAACCTCTCAGTTCCCTTTCCAGAACATACAGAAGGACACATGCCTGCCCATGAGCTCTTTGAGTCCTCATAGGTTTATTTTCTCATACTCAGTTCTGACTCCTGATGGATTGTTTCAGTTGTGGATTGTTTTGTATGCAAAGCACACTTTTCCATTCATGTGTTCACTGTGGCATGGCATACACATTTTCCTGCTTTCAAATTTCCCACATTAGGTGTATATCAGACTTTACCAGAAGTTTGAAAAGAAGAGGACGAACATAGAGTGCAGATGTCATTGCTGAAATTCTCACTTTCCAGTGAATGTTGATCTCCCCATCCTAAATTATAGTACCTCTACTCCCATGAAGTATTTCAGATTTGCACCTACTTCTGACTCTTATTGATTCCTCTTTTCTTATTCTGTCTTAATGTCCCTCTCATCGCCCTTCTCCATAAATTCTGGACTCTTGTTATTCTATAACACAGAACGTGGCCCTCTCTAGTCTTTACTCCCAAACTCAATTTCAGGCCAGCTTTGGGTGTACCAGAAACCATTAAGGTGCTTGGCAGAGGGGAAGGTCACTACATTGGTGGCAAAAAAGACCAGCGGATCCCATAAGATTATTTTGAATATGATTCATTCCCCAGAGTGAAACTGATGTTTTAAACAGTAGCACTGTTTTTATCCCCAGTTTTACCAAAAACAACTTTATAAAAGCTCAAGAATATAGGTCTGTGACCCATCAGGACCTAAACCTCACAGCACAGTTATTGTTGATGGGTGGTGTACTATTTATTCAGAATCACACAGTAACTAGACTAATAACATAGCTTTATTTAGAAGGAAACCTCACTACACTGAAGAGTGAACAAAAGTAAAATGAATGTTCTGCTGTAGATCTGAAGCACAGCTTTCGTGGGCCAGTATATAGGGAATAATCAACAGGAGAAAGGGTGCTAACTCATGTGGTAGGATACCATAGTCCAGGAGAGCACCGTGAGTCTCAGCTCCTCCCAGGGAACTTCTAGAGATTAGGACTTGCATAAAAAAGCAAGCTTATTGCCTCAGTTTACCAAAGGCTCTCCATGAAGGAGTAATTGCCTGCTGGTAGATAAAATCATCCTGGGAACATTAAGTCCTCCTTACACCTCCATCTCATTTGGAGGAAAGATGGGAATCACTCATGTGTCCTGCTATTCTCACCTCAACAAGATTCTTACTTGTCCGTTTATTAAAGTTCACTACTATTCTTGATGCACAGGGGCACCAAGAATTCATTCTGAATCTTCCACCTCCTTTATTCCCTCAGGTACAAGAGTCAAGGACTATTCAGAAGTCCAGACAAAGCCTCAGAATGTCACCACTAGAGCTTCCTTCTTGGGAATTCATTACCTAATGCTGCCATGTTTTTTAGCTCCAAGACCCTGTCATCCTGAACACCATTGCATTAAGGAAGAAGGTGTGGAGACATAGGCATCATCAGTGATTAACCAGTCCCCTGTCAGTTATACACCAACTGTCATCAGCTCTAGCAATATCCATTTCCTAAATATTCCTACCTCCTTTCTGTTTTCTGCTTTCTTATCACCTACTGTCTCTTATCTGGATTGCTGGAAGAGCTCAACAACTAATTTTTGTGTCAAGGGTTAATCTCCTTCCAACAGTCAACAGAGTGGTATTTTCAAAATGCCAATTGTATTTTGCCATTTCTATGGTTGAAAGCCTCCAGTGTCTACCCTCTAGAGGCTCATAAGATAAAATTCATACTTCCTCACATGATTAAAATGTCTTAATAGACTGGGCCCTGCTTATCTTAAAGTGATTATCTTTCTATAATTTCACTGGTCTTTCCCGCTGCTTGCCATCCTGTGACCTACACTTTGTTACTTTTTGTTCCCACTACAAAAACTGCTTTCTGTTTTCTAAACACAAGGTGTATCTCTTGGGTTTTTATGTTTTTTTCATATTATTGCTTTGTCCTATAACAAAGATCCATAGCAATCATACTGTTAATGAATTCCTCTTTTTATTTACTTGACATTTGGATATTACCTCCTACCAGAAGCTTTGCCTGATCCCCTAGACAGAATTAAATACTTCTATGTGTTCTAATAATTACCTCTTAACTTGTCCCTCTTTCGGGGCTTTAAATTCTGTTGTGCAAGAATATATCTTCCTGTTTCCTTTACTCCAAAGTCTTTCCAAATGCCTAGCACACAGGGAGTGCTCATTACATATTTCAAAATTTTATTTTTATTGAACATTGATAAATTATAATTGTATATACTTAGGGAGTATAAGTAGTGTTTGATAAATATAGACAATGTGGGATAATTGATTCAAATGTTGAATATAATATCCGTTATTTCAAGCACTTATTTATTCCTTTCTAACTTAAACTCTATTCCCTTAAGCAGTGTCTCCCCATGTCCCCAGTCCCTGATCTCTGTGACTGCTCTTCTTCTCTGCTACTTTTTTTTTTAACTCACATGTAATTGAGAACATGTAGTATTTGTCATTCTGTGCCTGGCTTATTTCACTTAGCATATTGACCTCCAGTCTCATTCTTGTTGTCAATAACAGTTTCTTTCTTTTTAAGGAATATATATATATATGACATATATGTAATATTATATATATGTATATATAATTTTTCATTTTCTTCATCCACCCATTGATTGATTGATGTATACTTGGGTTGATTCTGTAATTTGGCTGTTGTGATTAGTGCTACAATAAACATGGAATAGTATATTTCTCTTCAACATACCAGTTTCAAATCTTTGGGATATATACATAGAGACAGGATTGTGGGATTGTATGGTAACTCTATTTTGAAGTTTTCTGAGGCTCTTTCATACTGTTTTCCATAATGGTTGTACTGGTTTACATTTCCATCAATAGTGTGCCAGGATTCGTTTTTCCTCACATATTTACTAACACTTATCTTCCATTAGTTTGATAACATTCATCTGACAGAAGTCAGGAGATATTTTATTATGATTTTACTAGGCTTTTACCTAATAATGAGAAACATTAATCATTTTTTACAGTCAACTGAATTTTTTGGTCACTTTTTGTTTGCTCTGTTGATTTTTTTCATTTTCTGCACAGAATATTTTAGTTTGCTATAATACTATTTGTCAATTTTTCTTTTTGCTGCCTGAGCCTCTGCCAAATTTCTCCTCCTCTTTTTATTTTTCCTGGCTAGTAGTTGTTCATTTTATTTGTCTTTTTAAAAATACCTGTTTTTTTTAAATATCAGTTTTATTAATTTTTATGTTGTTTTTGTACTCTTCATTTCATTTATTTCTGCTTTAAATTCTGTTATTATTTTCATTCTCCTGACCTTGGATTTGTTCTTCTTTTTCTGGTATAATATTAAGTTGTTTATTTGAAATTCTCCTTTTTTGGTATAGATATTTATTGCTATAAACTTTCTCTCAGAACTGCTATTGCTGTATCTCATACCTTTTGGTATATTGGTTTCCATCCCTACAAATATCACAAATTTGTTATTTTTTAAAATAGCTGAGTAGTATTCTATTGTATGTATGTAGATACCACATTTTATTTATCCAATCATCTGTTGATGGGTATGCAGGCTGCTTCTAGGATTTACCTATTATGAATTTTGCTACTACAAATGTTGGTATGTGTGCATCGCTCTAGTATGATGTCTTAAACTCTTTGGGGAAGAGAACTAGCAGGGAAATAATTGGATCATATGGAATTTCTAATTTTAGTTTTTTGGTACATTTCCATAATGGTTATACTAGTTTGCATTTCCATCAATAATGAAGGAGGGTTGCTTTTTCACCACAGCCTCAACAGCATTTGTTATTGTTTGATTTCCCAATGATGGGCATCCTTTCAGGAGTAACATGGAATCTTAGCATTGTTTTTGTTTGCATTTCTTTAATGGTCAGAGACATTGAGTACTTTCCCCATGTATGTTGAGCATTTGTATTTCTTTCTCTGTGAAGTGTCTGTCCATTTTGCTCAACCATTTCTTGACCTAGTCTTTAATTTTAGGTGGTTTAATTTTTGACTTCTTTGTATATTCTGCATACTAGTCCTTTGTCTGAGGAGTATCTGGCAAATTGCTTTTCCCATTCTGTAGGTTGTCTCTTTACCGATTGATTCTTTTGCTGTACAGAGCTTTTTAGTCTGATATAATTCCATTTATTGATCCTTGCTGCTATTTCTTGTGTGATTGAGGTTCTGTTTAGAAAATCCTTTCTACACTTATGTCTTCAAGTGTTTCAAATATTTTATCTTCTAGAAGATGTAACGTCACAGGTGCGGTGGCCAAGTGCTAAGGCATCGGTCTCGTAGAAGATGTAACGTTTCTATTTTAATGTTTAGGTCTTTGATTCATTTTTATTTTAATTTAGTGTATCACGAGAGACAAGGATCCAGTTTCAATCTTCTGCAAACAGATAACCAGTTTTTCATAACACCACTTGTTGAATAAACTTTTTTCAATGCAAGCTTTTGGCCCTTTTGTCAAGGATCAGATAGTTTAATATGTCTAGAAAGGTTTCTATATCCTCAATTCTGTTCTACTGACCCATGTATTTGTTTTTGTTGCAGTAATGCGAAGTTATCATTATTGTTTTGTAGTGTGGCTTGAAGTCTAGTATTGCTACGGCTCCTGCTTTGCTCTTATTGCTCAAACTTGCTTTTTCTATTCTGTGTCTCTTCTAGTACCATATTAATTTTAAGACTGCTTTCTCTAAAGCTGTAAAATAACTTTAGAAGTTTTGCCATTTTGGCAGTATTTGTTTTGACTATCCAGGAATAGGGGACATCTTTCCATTTTCTGATGTCCTTTTCAATCTGCTAATACTGTAGTCTTCTTTGTAGAAGTCTTTCACTTCCTTAGTTAGGTTAATTCTTAGGTGTCTGGTTTTTCTTGAAGCTTCTGTGAATGGGATTGTTTTCATAATTTCCTTCTCATTCTGTTCATTGTTAGTGTACACAAATGTTAATGATTTTTGTTTGTTAATCTTGTATTCTACTACTTTGCTAAAATTGGAGTTCTTTGGGTCTTCTATCTAAAGTATCCTGTCATCCGCAAATAATGATAATTTGAGTTCTTCCTTTTGTATGTGTATTTCTTTTATTTGTTTCTCTTGCCAAATTGCTCTGGCTAATATTTCAAGCACTATGTTAAATAGAGTTGACAGTGGGTGTCCTTGTATTATTCCTTGTCTTGTTCCTGGGAATGCATTTCGTTTTTTCCCATTTTATATAATACTGATGATTTGTTTGTCATAAATAGCCTTTATCACATTTACGTAGGTACTTATATACCTCTTTTTTATCTGTGTTTTTTATCTGTGTTGGATTCTGTTGAAAGCCTTTTCTGTGTCTATTGATACAGAAATATGGTTTTTGGACTTACTCTTTTTTATATGATGTATTACATTTATTGACTTATATTTTTTCTTTCATTTTTTTTTTTTTTTGGTATTGGGGCTCAAACTCACAACCTAATGCTTGCCAGGTAGGTGCTTATGCCACTGAGCTAAATCCCTGGCCCCTTGACTTATGTATTCTGAATGATTCTTGCATCCCTGAGATGAAAACTACTTGATAATGATTTGTGATCTGTTTTGATGATGTGCTATATTCTATTTGCTAATATCTCACTGAAGATTTTTACATATATGTTCATTAAGAAGACTGGTCAAAAGTTTTCTTTTTTAGTGTAGTCTTTATCTGCTTTTGGGATTAGAGTGATATTGGCTTGCATATATGAGTTTGGAAGTACTCCCTCACTCTTAATTTCTTCCTAAAGCTTGAAAAATATTTGAGATATAACATCCTTAAAGGTTTTGTAGAATTCAGCAGTGAAATCATAAGGTCCTGGACGTTTTTAGTTGTTAGACTCACTGTGTCAATTTCATTGTTTTTTACTAGGTTGTTAAGCATACTTATGTTTTCTTTGGTTAGTTGAAGTATTTTGTATGTTTCTAGGAATCTGTCAGTTTCTCCCAAATTTGCTAATTTGTTGAAATATAATTCTTTAAAGTACTTACTATCTTATATGTTTCAACAGTGTCTGTTACAATTTAAACTTTTTCATTTCTAATACCATTGATGTGAGGCTTATTATGTATTCTTTTGAAGAAACTGCTCTTCAATTTGTTGACTTTTTTTTTACATTTTTTGTCTCAATTTAATTGAATTTCACTCTCATCTTTATAATTTGTCTCCTTAATTTTGGTCTGGGTCTTATTTGTTGTTATTTTTATATGTCTTAAGATTTGCTAGAAGATTGCTTATTTGAGTTTTGCTCTGCTTTCCTAATGTGAGCATGGATTGTGATGAATTTGCCTCTTAGAACTGATTTTAGTAGTTTTGTTGAATTTTGAAATCATTGTCACTAACTTCCAGAAATTTTTCAATTTATTCTGTGACACATTAAGTGATTAAGAATGTGTGGTTAATTTTTCAGGAGTGTTTGAATTTTCCAAAATTTCTGCATAATTTTTATTGCATAGTGGTCTGATAATATGCATTAAATAATTTCAATTCTTTTACATGAACTTAAATCCGTTTTGTGGATTAGTGTGTGATGTGTTTTGGAAAAACTACTACATGCTGCTCAAAGAATGTATACTTTGTTGTAGAGGGGTGGAATACTCTGTATATATCTGTTAAATCCATATGTTCAAGGATATGGTTCAACACTGATATTTATTTATTGGTTTTTTGTTTAGTTGACTTATCTCTTTGCAAAAGCAGGGTGTTTAGATTTCTTACTATAATTGTGTTATCATAAGATCTTTTAATTTCACTAGTTGTTTTATGAAGACAGGTACTTCAGTATTTAGTGTATATATGTATTGATTACTTTTCTCTCATTGCTGAGACAAAATATCCAGTTCTCCAAATTAAGGAAAGAAAAGTTTAGGTAGCTCACAGTTAGTGGAGGTTTCATTCCATACTTCGCTGGCTTTAAGGCAGGGTGGCATGACAGAGGAGCAACACTTCATGGCAGCAGAAGACAGCAAAGGCAACAACATCAAAAGGGGAGGATTAGTGAAAAGATTCTTTCTGTTCCTTGTATTGTATGCAGGCTTCCCATCTTAGAGTGAGTGTAGTACTCACACCCATAATCCCAGCATTGGACCATGAATCAATCACAAACATTTAGCCTGCTATCATGATTTTATGAGCCTCAGAGAGAACATTCAGACACAAACCATAACATTTCACCCCTGGCCTCCTGAAGACACATGAACATTCCCCTTATGCAAAAGACATTTAATCCATCTCAGAGGGCTGCCAAAGTCCTAACAGTTTCAGCACTGCTGAAAAGTTCAAATCCAAAGTCTCCTCTGAGATATAAGGCAAACTTTTAGCTTTGAGCTCCCATACAATGAAAAGAAAGCTAGATACTTCAAAACATACAAAAGCACAAATAAACTTTACCATTCCAAAAGGTACAAACAGGAGGACAGAAAGCTGTGTGACCAAAGCAAGTCTGACCTCCATCAAGGGAAACATTAAATTCTGCAGTTCCCTGTGCAACATTCAAAGCAATCTTTGGTAAATTGTGAACTCGAAGTCTTGCATGACTCTACCTCTATGGCACTTCTGGTGGTTGTAGCTCCCATGGCTTTTCTCTTAGGCTTGCTTTGCTCAATCCTTGCAGCTTTCCTTAGAGTATTCATGTTATTAGCTTTTCTAAACTTCTGGGGTCTCCACAGCACCTTTGCCTTTACCCTCACAGCTTCATACATTACCCTCTCAAGGGCACACAGCTGGGCCTTCTTCTGAACTCTGGGTGCAAGCCTTTTCAAACTCAGAACTCCTGCATTCTGCATGTTCCTAAAACCAGTACCACATGGATGATGCCAAGGTTTGCTGCCAGCTGGAGCAGTATCCAGGCTTTGTTCTCTATTGGCTGTAGGAGTCAAGTGTCTAGATCACTGAGTACTCTTAACCTGATTCTGAGGAACAAATTCTCTATGCCACCATCATTCTGGAAGCTGGTGTGGCTGCTGCCATTCTGAAACCTGGTGTGGCCACTTCTATCATTTTGGAGCATAGTGTGACTGATGCCATTCTGGAACATGGTGCTCTGAAGCTTTCTACTCAGAGTAAAGCCTTCCACTTCACAGTTTTGAGGCTGCAAATATTTGAAACTTGCTACTTCTTTTTATGCCTCCAGAACATCTTTTATATTCTCCTGTTTCTGCTCAGCAATCAAGATCTCCTAAGCTCTACCATTGCAGTCCACAGCTCTATTAGAGCTTCCTTTCTGGCCAAACTCACAACATTTTAAATTATCTTGATGGGCTCCTTGATTTTGATTTAGGACATAAATCTGGCTAACATCCCCCAACAAAATAGCCATGCCACTACTTCAGCATTTGATGACCTTGAAATTTCCTCTGCCAGATTATAGTACCACCATTAATCTTAGTCTCAGTAAAAGTCTCATGAACAAAATGCAGACAAACGTTTTGCCAAGGCATAACAAACATCATGTGAACTCCAACAGCCAACACAGTCCTTCATCCCAATAGAAACCTCCTGAGCCTGGACTTTACCAATTTTCTGGTCTTTTGAGCTCTGACCAGAATCTCCCATACAAAACTGCCTAAGGCATTCCATCTCTATCTACTCTTTCAGGTGACATCTCTGAACATTTCCAAACTCTTCCCACAAGCCATTCCCAAATACTCTTGAACCACATGGTCATGTATAGTCACAGCAACAACCTCACTTTTCTGATACCAAATTCCATGTTGGTTACATTTCTTGCATTGCTGAGAGAAAATATTTGGTGTCCAAAATTAAGGAAGGAAAGGCTTATGTAGCTCACAGTATGTGGAGGCTTCATTCCATACTCAGCTGGCTTTAAGACAGGGTGGTGTGGCAGAGGAGCAACAGTTCATGGTGGGGGAAGATAGCAAAAGCAACAAACAGCAAAAGGGGAGGAGGAGTGACAAGACTTTCTGTTCCTTATATTGTATATAGGCTACCTACCCTAGGGTAAGTGTAGCACTCACACCCAAAATGCCAACACTGGACCATTAATCAGTCACAATTCTTAGCCTACTCACATGACTGTAGGAGGCTTTGGGGGGCATTCCAGCACAAACCAAAACAATATAGGTTTAACAGTGTTATCTAGTCTGGAATTTTTCCCTTAACTCGTGTGTGGTGACCTTCTTTGTCTCTTCTAATCAGTTTTAATTTGAAGTTTAACATGTTTGATATTAGAATTACTACCCTTCTTGTTTTGGGGGTCCATGTGCAAAAAAATATTGTTTTCTGTCATTTAATTTTTAATATATGAATATCTCTTTCTATTAGATGAGTTTCCTGAATACAACTGGTAGATTTTGTCATTTGACCCCATCTTGTTATTTGCATCTTTTTTTTTTTTTTTTTTTTTTTTTTGGTACCGGGGATTGAACTCACGACCTCACGCTTGCCAGGCAGGGGCTTAAGCCACTGAGCTAAATCCCCAGCCCTATTTGCATCTTTTAATAGGAGAGTTTATACCATTAACATTGAGAGATATTACTGAGATATGTTGGTTATTTACTATATAGCCTTCTTTATCTTCTGGTGACTTCAACAGAGGAGTGAATCCAATAGAGTGGTGAATACAAAATGATGAGAATTTGTGGATTTTATGGTTTGCTTTTATTTTCCTGATGTTTTTTGTTGCTGTTTATGCATTGTCTTTACTAATTTCCTGTGTTTTTAGCTTTGTCTGTTTTGTGATTTCTGTCAACAATATTCTTAAGCATTTTCTCTAGAGCTGGATTAGTACTCATATATCTTTTTGAGCTGGTATTTTTTATGAAAATATCTTTGCTGGACAAGTTAATCTGGGTTGGATGTTATTTGCTCTTAGGTCTTGCAATACTTTACTCTGAGCTCTTCTGGATTTTAGGTTTGTGTTGAGAAGTCTGTTGTGATTATAATTGGTTTAACTTTGTACATGATTTTTTATTTTGTTTTTATCTGGCTGCTTGTAAAATTCTGGCATCTTTTTGCTAAATATCTGGTAATTTAGTAAGCATATGCCTTGGTAAGCTTCTTTTGTCCTTATAACTGTTTGGTGTTCTATCAGCATTGCTTGCTTGTATTTTAACCTCTTTTCTTATATTGAGGAAATTTTCTTTTATGATTTCCATAAACACGTTAGTTAGTCCATCTGTGCTATAGTCTAGTTTTTCTGTAACTCTAATTAGCTTTTGATTGGTCTTCTTATTGTCATCTAGTAGTTTCTGGCTACTGCTCTTTTGTTCTTATTTTATTTTTTGGCTTATTTGAGCTCTTTGTCATAATTCACAATTTTCTCCTAAATATTAGATAGTCTGTCTT
>PVJX010023107.1:0-29684 GCA_004027295.1 Dolichotis patagonum | reverse complement strand
CTTCCTTCCCCTTGCAGGCCTCTGCTCAATGTTATCCTCTCTGAAATTTCCCCAGCCATCTCTCCAAGAGCCCTTCACCCTTCCCCACTCATGCCTCCCCCTAGCATTTTCCCAGACTGACTTCCCTCCACAGCATTGCCAGGGCCCACGTCCAGATACCTGTTTTCTCTTTCTACAGAAGTCTATGGGTAACAGGCAGGCAAGAGCCTCATTCGTCCCATTTATAGCTATGTCCCTGTCCAGCCAGCACCTAGAACCAGATCACAATGGGGGAGGATGTGTGGGGGTCTTGCTGTGAGAATTCCCAGCTCAAGGAGGAGGACAGAGCACAGAGATCGAGAGGCCACACTCTTGAGAGCCCACACTCACCCTGTCATGTGAATGTGGTGATTCCACCAACCTTGATGCCATGCTCTGGGGGTGAGCACTGACCCTCATCATGCCAAGCACTGGAACAATGCTTCACATGGGGCTCACCTACCTCATAAAGGTGCCATGTTAATGGCTACTGTCCCTGACAGAGAGAATCAGGATGAGGTTGACGTGAACCTAGTGTGGGACACAACAGGGTTCAGCATTAAAAACTGTTCTCGTTAGTAACAGTCTCAACTAGCAACCTGCAAATGGGAACAGAGCAAGACTGAGTAACTTTCCAGAACCAGAGAGAAAGGAACCTGGAGCCCAACTTACTGGTGTTCAGGCCTTCAAGAGGTTCATGAGGTGTTTAACATCCTCAGCTTCCTCCTCTGCAGCAAATAGGAAACTCTGCGACTTGCTAGGGTTTGGGGATTGACTGTGCTAGAAACAGCGATTGCACAGTTGCAAGTACAGCGTCAGCCACACTGAATGTTCAGCCCAGGGCAGATGGGCATCATGCCCATGATAATGGTAGCAATGGTAAGGATGATGGGGGTGGCACAGGCATCGTGATGGTAGTTCTGATAGAAAATGGTGATAGTTTTGCAGTAAGGCGATGGTGATGGGGGTCATGGAGATGGGGATGCTGATGAGGTGGGGTGGGGATGATGATGGTAATAGTGATAGTAATCATGATGGTGGTAATGGTGATGGTAGCAGAGGTGATGACCATGGTGGGGATGACGTTGACAGTGGTAATGATGGTGATGATGATGATGGTAATGGTTAAAATGGTGATAGCGATAGTAATGACATTGAAAGTGATAGTGATGGTGATGGCAGTGGTGATAATGATGGTGGTAATGGTGGTAATGGTGGTGGAGGTGGTGGTGCTAATGACGGTAATTGTAATGGTGATAATAAAGAAGATGGTAATGATGATGATGGTGATAGTGACAATGGTCATGGTGGGGATGACAATCGCGATGCTGATAGTTATGTGATCTTGATAGTGATGGAGACAGTGATGGTGGTGGAGGTGATGATTGCAGTAGAGAACAGGTAAGGATGACAAAGCCCAGATTCCTCCCCTATTCTGATCCAATGCCTAAGAACAGCATTTTGGAATCTTTTTGCTCTGCCTTCCAGAATCTTTTGCATTTGTGGTTTTTAACTTTTTGTCTCAGTGTTCATTATTTTCTTTAAAAAGAAATAAATTGGGCTAGGGATTTAGCTCAGTGGCTTAAGCGCCTGCCTGGCAAGTGTGAGGCCGTGAGTTCGATCCCCGGTACAAAAAAAAAAAAACAAAACCAGAAATAAATTACTGAGGGACACAAAAAATACTGGTTTCCATGGTTTATATCTGTTAATATATACTCTAAATTTTCAAAGGTATTTAATTATTCTTTTAGAAAGTACAAAGTATAGACCCCTTACACATTATGAAAACCAAATATATTTTTCAAAGCAAAAATATTGACTGGCATTGTTTTTATGCTTTGTGAGTTGCTTTAATGCCCAGTTTAACAGAAGCCACCTGAATCCGGATGTGTGCATCAGTATTCAGTCCACTGCAGTATCACACATTCGTGGCCTTGAGAAAACTCCACTGTAAGACACGGGAAGATAAAGAATAGAAGGGCAAAGAGCATCCTAGCATCGAAATGAAGACAGCTGTGACTATGTGGACCCCTGCAAGACCCCAAGGAGTCTGTCCGAATGGGAGGCCGCAGCTCCCACTTTGAGAACCACTGCTCTGGATCCTCCCGAGCTAGTAGAGGACCCTAGTGTTCCTGCAGGAGCAATGGAAAAACCTCAGAGTCCTACATGTCCCAGTACTGACTTGTCATGTGCCCTGGCGTATTCTCCCCCTTCAGAAGTCTTAATCACCCTTGGTTACTGGCTTGGGCCATCTTTGTCATCTGCTTCTCAATGTGTGAGTTATGCCTGCTCACCAAACCCAGTCCCATAAGAAGATGTCCAATTGGCAGTGGGAGTAAGGTCTGGCATCATTGGCGAACTCAGCCATTTGAACCCACAATGCCAGCCTCCTTGAAATGGGTCTGTTTCTCTAGAGCAAAGGGCAACGACTCTCCTGAGCCATCTGTCTGGTGGTCACTCTGAACACAGATTCCCTCAGACAGGTCCTTCCATGGGACTCATTCTTTCAGCTCAGCTCACTGAGCATTCTGGGGAGGGGCCCCCTCCCCACCCGCCAGACTCCTCCAGAGAGTGGAAGATAGAATGTTTCAGATTCCTGGTGGTTCTCCCACAGGCAAGCTAAAGATCCCTGAAGGAGAGCTAGCCTTCACCCCCAATGTACAAAAGCCTGCCCTTTGAAGATGGCCAGTGCTCCTTAGCTGGCCAGCAATCAGCAGGACAAAAAGACAGTCCCAGTGAATGCTGAGTCGTGCACTGCCCTGGGGAGACCCTGAGTGTACATTCACCCTTCTCCATGACTAAAGGTCAGCAGTGGCATCCAGCCTGGGCACAGCACCAGGACCAGCTCCAGTCAGTAGCTTCTCAGAACCCAATGCTGTGCATTCAAAGGAGACACATGACAAGGGCCTTTAGACCAAGCAGCGGTCCAGTGCAAGGAAAAGGAGCCCACCAAGACCAGCACTGCCCAGTCCAAAGGCAAAGCGAGTGAAGCTAGAGAAAGGCACCTGTTGCTGTGGATTGAATGGTGTCCCCCCAAAAGACATGCTCACAACCAAACCCCCAGACCTGTGTGACCTAGATGAAAGCAGGGTCTTTGCAGATGTACTTAAGTTTAGGATTTCCAGTAAAAATCATCCCAGAGTATCCTGGTGGGTTCTAAATCCAATGTCTGTGTCCTTGTGAGAAAAGGAAATTTGGGGACATGGAGATGCAGAAGGACGAGCATGGTGTGAGGACAAAGGCAGAGATTAGAGCCACGCATCTACAAGCCCAGGAGCCCCAAGAACCATCAACAGCACCAGAGGCTGGAGAGGGCCAGGAAAGACTCTGCCATGGTGCCTTTAAAGGGCCAGCCCTTCCCTGCCACATTCCAGGCTTCTGACCTGCAGGACCCTGATAGAGTGAGTTCCTGCCATTTAACACCCTGATTCACAGTAGGGTTTTATGAGGCAGTTCAGGACACTGACAGCCTGTTTACAGACGGCTTGTCCATGGGATTTCACTGGGTCACTACACGTTTGGAGGCCACTTAGGATAAAGTTGTCTCGTGGGGAGTCAGTACCTACTAAGAAGGCACAAAGTCTCATTGGCTTTGGAATCAGAATTAGACAGGGTAACTGTATATATTTTGCCTCACTCCACCATGGACAGTATGTGCTGTTATCCAAGATAACAGAGTGTGACAGGCATTTTGCCTCTGATAAGAGGGGACAGGTCTCGGTCTTTCTTCCACAGTACCCCCATCTATGTTTTTCAAGCACCCCCCCCATTCCATAGGTCCTGAGTCCTGGCCTCTCCAGCCATCCTCCTGTGGCCTCCCAAGGGGACAAACTAGGCCTCCTGGGTGAGGACTTGGACAGAACTCCACCTTCCTAGAGACGTTCCTCTCTGAGGTCTGCTCCTTCAGGTGCTGGCATGGCTGAATCCTCCATCCTCATGGCGTCAGTCTGGCCAGTCCTCCCCCAAGCCCGTCTCAACCTATGGCTTTGGTTGGTCCTTGGCCAGGGAGGATGTGATCTTGCTGCTCAGAGGGGACGGAAGTTCTCCCACCAAAGCCCTTGAGAAGGCTCTAGCTGCCCTGTGCTAACCCCCCTCCACCTGTTCCCCTAGCACACTGAGAATGGCAGAAAGACACCTTACAACTAAGGCACACTCAGACCTCCCAGCCAAGGTGACAAATGAGCAGCCAACTTTTGAGCTGAAGGCTGTACCTGCCCCAGGGAGGCCACTGAAGGGCGGTGAGTGGGTCAGCACAGCTCCAAGCTGCCCAGCATGAGCCTGACCAGGTGCCTCTGCCAGCAGCTTCTCTAGAGGAGCAGCCCTACACAGGGAAGGCATTGGTCTGCATGTGGAGCCCCTGGGCATTGCTTCATCACAGTAGGATCACCAGCAAAGCCCACTGCCTCCACCCCCAAGTTGAGGGCCCCCATCATCTGCCCCTGTGAGTCACTTCAAAGACAGGCTGTGCAGTTGTGGAGCCACCCATCCCAGAGTGGGCATTTCGAGGACAGCCAATGCCACTCAGTGGTATACGAATGCAGTCCCACAGAACCACCTTAGACTCCCAATGAGTCCCCACAAATAGGACCTCCCTGCCTTGTTGGATGAGCACTCAGCAATGTCCAGAGAAGCAGAAATTCCACACTGCTCTGAGGATCAGCGCTCACGTATTTGCCTAAGCCAGGGACTTAGACGTGTCTTCCCAGAGGGCAGGACTGGCTGTGTGTGTGACAGAGTCAGAACTTAGGGGTGTCCTCACGGTGTAGGCCTGTGCTGGGCCCCAGCTCTGGGGAGTGGCCAGGAGAATCTATGCCAAGTCCGCAGGTTCCCAGAGAACAGAAAACAGCTCCTGCTCTGCCTTGCACCCACATCTGCCTTGGTGATTCAGCGCAGGAGGACACCACCACACTCTCTCCCTGGGGACAGGACAGGAACATGTCTGCGGACACAGGATGTCCCTGCTCCTCCTCAGCCCCCTGAGGATTGGGGAGGAGAGACTTGGCTCCCTCCAATGGCCTGTGGCCAAAGCGGTGATCTGCAGTTTTGTGAAACTGGGGGACTGGCAGGTGGAAGCTGGGAAGGCTGGCAGATGATGCCACAGGACTGGCCCTTCCTTGTTATGCCTGTCATGCCCATCACACCCACCCCAAGGGATGGAGAGGAAGAGCCTGACCCTGCTCCCGGTGCTAGCCTGGCTTCCCCAGCTTACCTCTGTGTCTTTGCTCCCTGAACCTCTGCGTCTGTGCTTGTAGGATGGGGACTGCGGTGGCCCTGAGCTTCCAGGTGATAGGGAAGGTGCAGTCACTCTCTGTGGAGTTATCCCCTCCTCTGCCTAGGTGAGGAAAGTGAGACTCAGAGGGAAGAGTCTCAGAGGAGGAACATTCAAAAGCCCCCTCCCCTGGGGCAAAAGCAGGGGTGACAGCTGGACCCCACTGCTACAAAGAGTCATAAAACAAGCACCTGCTGGGAGTTGAGGTCTAACCTGAGTCCACTGCACTCTTACTACTTGGGGCCAAGTTTCCTCATCTGTAAAATGGGGAGAAGTAGCTATTGCTGCCTCCGTGGCCTGAAGAGCACTAATGAACTGACAGGGATGAAGGCAACTGGTATCACACCCGGCTTTGGTCTTTCTGCCTAGTGGACCATGCCTGGCCAATGCTGGCCCTGCAGGGACCACACCCCCGAGCACTTTTCCTGGGAGTGTCTGGCTGCAGCCCCTCCCAGAGGGACACTGAGTACAGCAAGAGAGCTAGGGGCTCCAAGGGTCTTCTTTGAGTCTGGTGGAGGGGTTCGCATCATCAACTGAAGGCACAGCCTTGAAACTGGGCCCTTGGGGAGCCAATCTTTGGCACCTCAAGAGTTTGAAGACGTCTTTGCCTGCTGTGCCTTGGTTTTACCATCTGTAAAATGAAGCTGATTATGAAGCTCCAGGGCTATATCATGAGAAAGTACCACAGTGGCTGCCATAATGCTTTGGGAGGCATCAGGAGAAGATGCATGGTCCCAAGGATATGGATGGGCTCTGGCAGCAAGGGCCTTGGGGGGGCCTCTATAACCCCACAGGCTGACCACCAGAATGAAGGCCTGATGCCAAGCACTGTTTCCTGAGAAGATTTCCCATCAGCAGCAGAGATGCTTGGGGCCTGACCATTCTATCCTTGGGGTCATGCTGAGCATTGCAGAATGTTCGGCAGCATCCTCTGAATGCCAGCAGCACCCTCCCCCTATCATGGCAGCCAGCACTGTCTGCAGATGTGGCCCGGTGCCACCTCAAGTCAGGAGGCAAAATCGCCCAGCTGAGAGCTGATGCTCTAGAGACTTGGATTGAAACAGTCCTGGCTTTAAATTGTTCTCTGCTCACTCAGAGTCAGATCCACCTTTTCTGCAAAGATATGTTTAAAATCTCACGGATCACCAACACAGCTTCCTGGATTACGATGAATTCTAAGCTGATGGGCTGGGAGGTGCCTGCTCTCCCTCGTCGCATACCTGGCAGAGAGCGCTCATCTTTCACCCAGGCTAGCACTCTGGAAGTCTGAAGGCTCATTGGGCATTCACAGCTGTCTGTGAGGTAGAAACTGTCTCACCATCACCCTTTTACCGGCAAGAAAGCAAGAACAGAGAGGTGCATGAACTTGCTCAAGGTCCAACAGCTGCCAGATGGTAAGCCCCAGTGAACCCAAGGCTAGTGCCCAAGTGTCCTCATCTCTGTCCATCCTGCCCCCTGCTCTGTCCATCTTGGACAGAGTAGTTTTAGCTCTCATTTCCTAAGCCGGTGGACTGGCAAAGACACTATATTCATTTGCCAGATGAAGAAGTTGAGGCCCATGGAATCCCACAAGGGAGCAGCTTTCTGCCAGCAGCCCTGCCAGCAGCCGGATTCCGTCAGGCTTCCTGCTGTGTCTCCAAAGCCAGGTGAGAAGCAAGAAAGCGATATTTCCCGGGGAGTCTGGCACCAGCTATGCACCTGACCAACACCTGCCACCTGCCACTGAGCCAGCAGGTGGCATGGGCCTCCTTCCTCACATGACCCCATGGCTGCTGTGGAAAAGGGTCAAAACTGCTGACTCCACTCCCCAACCTCACCCTGTCATCTCCTCTGGGCCTTCTCACACTCTCCAAGTGTTCCTCTGGCCTCCAAAGTATCCTTTCGTGTGAAATCTAGCCCCTACAGCCCGCATCTTTCCCTGCTTTGGCCTCTGAGACCTCTGCCTCAGGGGATAGGGGCTTGTTTTCCCCTCCCTCAATTCCCTCGGGACCAGCCCAGGCAAACAGCCATTGAGCGGCTTGAACAGCTTCCTGCAGCCACTCTCAGCTTTGTGCAGACTTGTAGGGGAGAGCAGATTGCTGGCCCCCATCCACCCTGTCCACTACACACAGCCCCTGAAGAAGGCCACAGACCTCGCGGAGGAGACCCCACCATGGCCCTGAGCATCCTGTCCAAGCACTTCTGCATTCAAAGGCCTCGCCAGGTGACTCTGGGGTGGGGTAAGCTTAGTCCAGGGGTAAGGCGAGAGTACAGCTGGGTGGCTGCCTCTGAGGTGGTTTCTCCTACTCAGGTGGAGACCCCAGCTTGGCCACGGTGAGGAGGAGAAGAGACTGGCTATCTGGGGACCAGCCCCTGCCTGCTGCTCTCCAAGGGTTTTGCTCCCACTTCAGGGACCACAAAGGACCCTTGCTGGGCAGCGGAGCACCCCAGGCTCATGGCACCCCCATGATCTCTAGACTTAGGGTCCCCCAAGTGGCCTGCAAACCATCAGACCGTGTAGGCTTGGAGACAACTCTGGGCACAGCACAGGTATGCAAAGTGGCCTAAGGCCGGGAGGCCTAATGCTCCCCTCTCAAGTTCAGTTTGGAAAAAGCTCCCCACCTTGTGAAGTCCCACCTCCATCTGGGAGTGACAGTGGGGGGCGGGGTCAGGAAGGGCAAGGGGCCACCTCACGCTCTGGCAAAAAAGTGGACGAGGTGTGCGTACAACTGCAACAGCTGCACTGTCCAGCACCCTTGAATGTGAGAACCCCACAAGACTGATTCCCCTGGCCACCACCTCTCCAATCCATCCTCTGGCCATTCTCAGGGGTATCTGTGCCTCTGTGGGGGGAGTGGGGAGCTAGTGAGGCCCAGGGTGCGCCAAGGGAAGGGGGCTCGGGAAGGCGGAGCTCTCTTGTGAAGGTGTGGGTGCGCAGTGGGGTCCCCATGCCCGCTCCAGCGGGCCCGGATCCTCCCGGGTTTTATAGCTGCCGCGCCCTCCTCCCTCCCGCCCGCCCGCCAGCCCGTCAGCCTCCTCCCTTCGCGCTCCCTCGCTCCGCCTAACGCGGCTGGATCAGTCCTTCGGCATTTCCTGCAGCCAGGCCACCGCCGCCAGCTGAGTCCCCGCGCCCGGCCCGGCCCGGCCCGGCCCGGCCTGGCCTGGAGCACAGAAGGAGCGCGCGGCACGGTAGGAGCGCAGGGGCCGGGGTGGGGAGGGACCGGGAAGGCCCGGGAGGGGTCACCGAGCAGGGCAGAGCGTCCAGCTAGCCTCCCGGGGCCGGCGGCGGGGGTCAAGAGCTCCGCTGCAGACCCTGGGCCCCGGAGGCCAGAGCGCAGCCCCCTGAACTCTGACAGCGCCAGGCTGGGCATCTGCTCTCTTTGGTGGCACCAGGAGCTGGGGTGCTCGAGTGGCTGGCGGCGGGTGGGGCCCGTGTGGGAACGGCGCGCCCAGCCCGCTCTGTGTCTGGTGGGGCTTAAAGGAGCCGGGCCCGGGCGCGAGGGTGGCCAGGTCCGAGTGCCACAGAGGCTGGGAGAGGAAGGATCTGTACCCCAGCTCATCTTCGGCAGGGATTGTTTAGGAGGTGCCCTCTAGATCCTGGGGCTGACATCCCATCTCTGGGTTTAGTTCCATCTGGGTCCGCAGAGCCCAGGCCGCCTGGACTGGGGGCTATTGAGAAGACCTCTGCCCACTGCTTCTGTCCACCCGCAGCCTGTCTCTCCAGGCCCTTGACTCCCTAAAAGAAAAGAAGGAGCTTCACACATTGTGTGGGGAACCTGAGTCTCCAAGAGGGCCTTGTGTACGTGAGGATTCCAGGGGTGAAGAGGAGGGTCCTGTTTGGGGACACTAGGACCCACAGCCCCTCCCAGCCACAGGTCCACCCTGGGATTCCCAGGTGCTACCTCCCTCCACGCCAGACAGCTAGCTATTTTCCGTCATCAGCAACTGACTGAAGTTAGGGTTGAGTGCCTACTAGGGATGCAGATCCATCCCCCACACAACCCATTGTCCCACTGGCCACAGGGTGGGCTTCCCTGCCCCTCACTGACCTTGGGCTGGGCGGGGCAGCCTGACCTGACTGCAGTTGATAGTTAAGATTTCTCTTCTTTAGTCGTCTCAGGGTTACTACCTTGGTTCACTTTTGTATCCCTAAGAGGGGGGTTAAATGTGTGTCTGCCTTTTGTGGGGGCCTCTGCAAGGCACCTTTGACAGGCGGGGTGGGGGGGCATGACCTCTTGGGTCCATCTGACCTAGGGTGGATCCAGTCCCAGATGAACAGAAAGCTGCCCCTCCAAGAATAATGGGGTGAGTGCTGTCTGCCCTTACCACATTTGAACCCCATTTCCTTGTTATGGGGAACCTCCCTGATTCTTGAACTTGAAGGGTTTGAGAATGGCCAAGAGGTCTTGATGGGTGGCAGAGAGATCCATGGAGACCTGAGGACCAGATACTGGTGTCTGGCAGTTCCCCTTGGGCTCCAGACCTGGGGATCCACTGTCTGTTTGCATGTGTGCGGCGCAGCATGATGGAACCTTTACCAAGGGGGCCTGGGTGGCAGGAGGTGAGCTCTACGTGTCAGTCTGGTCTGGCTTGCCAGGCTGTGTTTAGAGAAGGTGACGAAGCAGACCGGCTGGGTGAGAATCCCCTGACCTACAGCCCTGAGCCTAGTTTCAGGGGGACTGCTGCAGCACTAGATGTCAGAGGAAGGCTGCCCCTGGGCCTGGGCCTGGGCCTGGGCCTTCAAAGGACTGCTCTAAGCTCTTTCAGATGCTGAATGCAAGGCAACACCCTTTCCCCACCCCCCATTCCTGATTGTAGTTACCATGCAGAGAATGTCCAGAATCAATTTCTGCCCTGAAATCTAGGCTTCCTGAGCTCTAGTAGTGATCTGACATGCTATGCTTGGAGGAGGGCAGAAACTGTGACAAGTCCATGGTTTGTCTGTCTGGCAGGTGTGTTTTGGGGACTTGTGCCCAGTGTGCACTCTGTGGTTCAACTCCCACATAAGTGCAAGCATCCCCCACATTACAAACAGTGGAGAGCTTATTCAGGGTATTAAACACACGCCCCGCCCCGCCCTGAGTCTCTGCATTGTTCTGGGGAAAGGTGAGTTTGAGCATGGGGCTGTAGCTGGGATATGTGTGGGTTGTCTCGGTGAGACCTGAGGCACAGGGGTGCATGGAAGGACCCTGGTCATTTGGGACTTGAAGGGAACTGTCCCACCATGGCAGATCTGGTCTGGGGCCCGGGGTCTGAGTGGTAGAGCCACTCCTGGGTTACAGGGCTGACGGGGAGCTCAGGTGACCATTGTGTGTTGGGTGGTACAGAAGGTCAGAGCTGCTGGCTGTCAGCCCGCAGCCTGTGCCTGCCTGGGATGTCCACGTGTTCCCACGGCTGTCACATAGGAAGAGTGTCGCTCTCAGCGGCAGATTTGCTGCATGATTTACTGAATCTGCAGCCGAAGGAAAGAGAACTTAGACCTTGCATGTGAGACCCTTGGCCGCTCAGGATTCAGCAGAAAGGTGGCAGCTGCACGGTGGCTGGGTCACTTCTGCCTTCCTGGCTGCTCATTTGGGGAGCCTGAGGTGGGTCAAACTTGAGGGGATGGGACTTTGGATTGAATTGTTCTCTAAGCATGGCAGTTTTTCCCAACTGGGAGCCTGGGCGCATATATGTAGGTAAGAATTTACCTTGTGCCGAAGTCTAGGCTGAACGAAGTGGGTACCAGCTGGGTCCTTGGGTCTATGGCTTAGGATGGGGTAGGGGAGAAAACTGTGATTTGGAGTTCTTTGTCCAGAGAGAGAGGTGGGGATCCTCTCTCCTAGATAAGGAATGTTGTAAGACCGAGGTATGGGGCAGTCTGGAGCTGCTTCAGCAGTCCCAAAGAACAGGATCTGCAGCCAGGAGCAGAGACTGTGCTGGGAGGGGGCTCTTTAACCAGTGTAAGAATCCGGAGTGTGTCCCGAGCCATCATGGCCTTAGCAAGGATGTCTAGGTCATTGAAGCAGTGTGACCCGGTCCCTACTGCTCAGGGCGTGAGCCTTCTGGGCTAATGCAGAGGGAGCTGGGATTCTCAGAGGGCCTTTACTGCAAGTCTCGGGGCCACCCAGAATGAGAGCAAATGCTTTGCTGGCCTCCAAAGCCAACCCCACATCTGCTCTTCGCTCCAGCCCAGCCTCCCTGCCCGCTCAGTCACTCGCCCTTGCCCTAGAGCACATTTGCCAGCTCCTTCCTGCCCTGCCCAGTCCTTCTCTAGCTGGCAGCTAGCATGGTCTTTAAAAATATAAACCGCATCATGTACCCTCCACCCTCAGAGCCCTTCGCGGTGCACCATGGGTCTCAGGTTGAGTCCATGGCCCACAAGCCCTAAATGCCTTGGTCCCTGCCTTCTTCTCTTAGTCCAACCCCACAGATCAAGCCTCAGGCCTGCTTTCCCTACCCCAGGGCCTGTGCACTCAGAGCCTCTGCGGGCAGCTGTCCCACGGGTCTGCATGAGGTGGGCTCCACTAAGTCAGGTCTCAACCCGGATGTCACTTGTCTGAGATACCCTTGGTTCTTGTCCTAAAGCGTCCATTCTAAAGTAGCTTGTAGCGTGTTTTATTTTCTCAGCAGCATTTGTCTGTATCTGAAATTAGCTCAGCTTTGTATTTAATAAATGTCTTAATATGAAGGAAGCAGTTGGGCCAGAGCCAGCCTGTGAAGGGTGCTGTCGCTGTCATTGTTCTCTGTGGCCTGAATGTCTGCTGCAGCTCTGTCCCCAGAGCCTGCCACAAAGTCAGTGCCCCCTGCCCCTGTGAGGCCGAAGGGAAAGCCTAGGACGGCAGTGACTGGCATGTGCTGCCCAGCTCCCCTCCTCCACCTCATGTCCAGCTTCACCGGCTTTGAGGGGTAGGAGGCAGGACTGGTCATTCCTTACCTTCCCGGGATGGAAGGATGCAGAGTGCCGGCCTCCCCAGGTGATCACTTCTGAGTAAGAAATGGGCCCTGCAGAGGGACTAAGCTCAAAGGACACCTAGTACTTTGTTACACTGTCACCTGTGCCCCAGTTATGAATCCAGACTCAGGAAAACTAAGGCATGACCATGTTTATGAAGTTTAAATAGGAAGAGGGAAAGGGTTTGGGGGACCCTATGTTTGCAGGATGCCAACCAGGCCGCCCCTGTAACCAGTGTTGGCCCACCTCCCTGGTCCAGGGCTAAGGCACATCTGCCACACTGCGCTGTCCCAGGGTAGACAGTGGCCTCTGGCAGGGAGGGACCTGTGAGCCCAGGGCTCTGAGCAGAAAGAAGCCTCACTTCCTCTGAGGTCAGGTGAGAGTGGTACCAGGGGCCCTGATGACCTGTGCCTATGTCCTTTCTCTCTTTGGCTCACCAGGTGCCCATTCTCAGAGACGCCACCCCTCCCCCAGGGGAGTGCATTGCCTTAAGATCACAGTGGGAATGATTTGCTCACATATTGGGGTGAATATGGCCGCGTAGGGAAGGGAAGATACTGTTTACAACATCTGGCCTGAGGACTGGCTTTGGCAAGAAGCATCTGGGGCTCTACCCTATTTGCTGGGCCGCTGCAAGACTCCTACTGCTCACCTATTAGGGTGAATATTACAGGCTTAGTTAAGGCCCTCCTGTCCCTGGTTCCCATCCACTGGATTGCAGTGGGCCTTCTGTGCACACCTATTGGGGTAAATATGACAAGGGAGTGTAGGCTTACAAGGACCCTAGTGCTCCAGGCAGTGTGCCCACCCTGCCAGAAGCTTCTAAGACACCTTGTAGGCTTTTTGTGAATGCACCTTGGGGATCTGGGGCCTTGTAGATCCAGGCTTTTAGTACAGTATTCCCCTGGATAGGCGTTCTCTGCCTTTCACTCAGAGGCCAAAGGGGAATGCCAGGCACCTCTCAAATCAAATCACTCAAGTCAGTGGCCAGTGGCTAGAGCCTCTTTGCCAAGAGGCTAAAGGATGGAATGCCCTGGGAGCTGACCAGTGGGGCATGCAGAGCAAAGGATTAAAAGGGCGTGCTTGGCTTTACAGTTGATGGGAAGAAATTTATTACCCCATACCTCCTCATCCCTCCCTGACAGGAAGTCACCCAAATCCAACAGGAATCCAGCCAGCAGGGGCCTGTCCAGGGAGGTAGCCCCTGGATCTCTGCTGGCTTAGCCAGGACACTGAAGGGCTCTGCTTAGCTCTGGGCTTACTTACACTCTAGTTGGCCACTACCCCAACTCCTGAAACCACAGAGACCCCTTTCCCAAGGTCCCTCCATGTCTTGGGACAATCCCCAGGGCTCTGGAACTCAGGAGAGGCTGACCAAGACCTGAGCGAAGCAGGGACCAGTGGATTTGAGGCCTGGCCTGGAAAGTTTTCACCCCAGGTACCCAGGGTCAGCAAGGTTCCTTTGCCTCCCTTTCTGAATCACTGTGAAAAGTCCCACACATTGGGTGAACATCAGCCATCGTATGGGTGACTGGCCGTGCTAGGAGGTAGCTCAGTGGCAGAGTGCTTGCCTAGCATGCATAAGGTCCTGGGTTTGATATCCAGTGTTGCAAAAGAAAAAGTCAATTCAAAATCATATGGGTAACTGGCATAACCCCACCCCCCAACCAAGGGCTCTGCTCAAGGGTTTGCAGGCCCCAGCCCTGAGCTCCCCTGGCAGGACCTCCCAGGGCATCCTGCCATTCTCTGGCCCTCCTTTGGGTACAGAACTCCATCTGGACCCTCTGGGGACCTACTCTAACTCTTCAGTCCCTCCTCTACTCCTGGCCATGGTGTTTGTCCCAGGCTGCCCTGAGACATCTTCTCCATGGGGGGACCTGCTTGCAAGGGAGCAGCAGGTCTGTGGCGGTGGTAGCTTGTGCCTGGGCTCCTTGAGTCTTTGTGTTGTCACCTGTGGAGTTGGGGCTGTGGCTTATGGCACTTTGGCACTTGCACCCTCTCACCTGAGGCCTCCTTCCTTCAGATTTCCTCAGCTACCCAGGGACCACGAGCTCGAAGCTATTACTGAGGATGCTTGATACTGGGTTCACAGTGGCTCCTGTTTGAGAAGAGGAGAAATGAGGCCCCAAGAATGACAGCTGTGCCCCTAGTTTCTCCATCTTTAAAGCTTCCTCCTCCTGGCATTTCCTGCTGCTAGTGGTCCTAGGCCCAGGCAAGAGCTCAGAGGTTCCCCTCAGGCCTCGGAGCCCCTGTTTGCTAGCTGGAGATGGTTTATATCTGGAAGCTGCACCTCAAGATTTATGCAGAAGAAAAGTTTCCACTATTTTTTTTTTAAAGTTTGAAAGCTGTGAGACTGAGCGTTTAGAAATCTCTCCCCTTTCCTCCCCCTGCTGTCACACACCCACACAGAAACCCGGAGAGGATTCCTTAGTGTCACTGAAGTACGGTACTCTGAATCCAACTTCTGCGGTGGCCTCCAGGTGGCAGGTCTTGGGCTGCAGACGCACCTGTTACTGGAGGCAGCACCCACTTCCCACAGGCTCTGCCCCCTGCTCTCAGACAGTCCTGAGTCCAGACCGGGGACAGGACAGACCCAGAAAGCGGTCACCTCTATGGGCAGTCGGCCTTCTGCTTGCTGCCTGTGGCATCCTCTGGCCTTTCGGCAGAAGGAGAGAACAGCCAGCTTTGAAGGGAGCCCTCACCCACAGCCGCGCCCACGCTGGGTTTCCACTTTCGGCCTGGCTCCTGCAGGAGCGTGTGAGTCTCCAGCTGCTTCGAGGCCTAGATTCCGTCTCTGAATAGCAGCAGCCATCGGAAAGGGAGGTCCCACAAGAGCAGGTCCCAGGTGGCGGGCAGTTGAGGCTGTGGGAGAAGGAGGGTGTTTGACTGTACAGGCTGGGAGAGTTTGGGGGTGAAGATGACGTCTTGACCTAGAAATATACAAATTCAGCCCCAGCATGGAGGTCTGTGGATGGTGTGAGGGGCAGGCATGCTCTCGTGGAAACTCCTAGGGGAGGGGACAAAGGTGTTCCCGTTGATGACTGGCACTCCAGAGACACTCCAGAGAGCAAGTGGCTACTGGCAGATGGGGTGGGTTTTTTCTTTGTCTCATCTTGAAGATCAGAGGAAACTGAGGCACAAAGTCCCCACCTGGCTAGGCGGTCACCTTCCCCCTGTTGCCAGGACTGCCTGGTGCTCACTCTAATGTGACTCAGGGCAGCCTGGACCATGACTGAGCAGAGTGCACCCTGGCTGAACATGGTCCCAGCATCCCTGGGGCTGCCTGCCACCTGCTCCTCTCTGTCCTCACAGGTGCCCTTACCTGGCCTGAAAAGCCCTTCTCCTGTCCCATCTGGGCACTGGTGCCACAGCTACGCAGTGAGTTCCTGGCATTTGGGGACTCAACGCCCAGGCCCTGGCTCTCCTTTCTCCTCTCCTTGGGGGAGCCCTGTCTTTTCAGGGTAACCCTTCAGGAGCCTGACCTCATCCCTTCCCTCCTCCTTCCTTTCTTCCTTTCTTTAATGGGCCGCACTCTCCCTGCTGTGGCCCCAGTTCCTTCTGGTCCAGCTAGCAAAGCCACTCCTTCCTCTGGCTTGGGGACTGTCACCAGTTCTCTTTCCACTGGGTCCGCTGCTGCTTCCCTTTGCTTGGTCTGGATGTCTTATTTTGTAGAGGCACACAGGTTGCTGGATCCTGAGCCAGAATGCCACATATCCTGGGCTGTCACACTCCTCGTGACAGTGCCCCTCACTTCCATCCTATGTCAGGGGCCTCCACTCCGTGGAGTATCTGTCTGACCCCATGGATGTGGGCTCCGAAGGAAATCTTCACCCTGTGTGGCCTTGAGTTCTAGGCCTCTGTTTTCTCCTCTGTGAAATGGGTTGTCATGGTGCTGGCCTCCTTAGCAAGAGCATGAGCCAAACCTGCCAAGGATGCAAGAGACAGCTGGTCCTTAAGCCCACATAGAGGTGGCTCTAGCTCTCAGATTAGAGAGGGACCATTTCCTCTCACTGATGAACACTTTGATTGATTATTAAATACTATGAAAGATTTAAACACTACACAGAATAACAGAACCAATCCCAACCTGTCGTGTTGTCACCAGGGGCCTTATGAAGGTCCTCAAATTTGGTTGCGTTTGCTCTGGGCTGGAGTGAATCAGAAGGCAGATTCTTGTAGCGCTGTCCCCAAACCTCACGTCTCTCCCTCCCAAGGGAGCCACAGTCCTAGGTTTCCAAGTGAACATTCCCAGGCGTGTTTTTATGCTTTGACTATATATGGGTGACTCCATAAACAGACACTGCCTCCTCTGTGTTACAAATGTTCCGTTTGTGTCCTGTCTTACTGTTCGTCATTTTAGAGCTGTGGGGACATAAGGAAAACCGTAGTGTGCAGCCTTCTGCGGCTTCTTTTATTTGTGCACTTGCTGGTGACTCTTTCTGTTTGTTTGCTTTGTGTTCATAAATCGGTTTATTTCCATCCTGCAGAAGGACTTTCAGCTCCTTTCAGTTCTGTCCCTGGAGAGAATGCTGAGGTGAGGCCTTTCTGGGTGTGTCCGGGCCAGAGCCAGTGGAGTCGTGGGTGCGAGGGGGAGCTCACCTGGATGTGGCCAGATTCTCTTCCTGGGATCTGTCCCTAACTGTCTTGGCCGTGGGTCTTCATCTACCAAGTCTGACCAGCAGGAAGAAGAGCTGCTCCCTCCAGTGCATGTCGGGGTCCCCCATGGCCTCTCAGTGGCTGTGTTTGTTAATTAAAAACCAAATAGCAGACCAGCCCTTGAGTCCTTTGAGCCCAGGAGGATGACGTTGGGTGTGGCTGAGCCAGCTTGTAGCAGCCCATATGGTCCTGTGTATGCTGTGTGTGTGTGTGTGTGTGTGTGTGTGTACTGGAAGCTGCGTACCTTTCATGCGAACATGTTCTCAGATGTCACTGGTTTGAATCTTGGCTATTTTTGTCCTCTTAAGAGCTCTGGCTCTGCAGACCCTGAGTTGAGCTTTGGAGACCCACTGAGCAGACTACCAGTGATGCATGCGGCCTTCCTAGGTCACCTTGGGCTCATGCTGCAGGGCAGGCAGGAAGCCACTCAGACAGGTCACCTTGTGTGTACAGGGACAACGGACCTCTGCCAGCACATCCTGCTACTCCCTGGCCATTCTCACCACAGGGCCACCTGTCTCCATCCCAGCTTCCTGGGTAGGGTCCACAGGTAGAGGTGTGTTGGCTGCCTCATCAACCCACCCACTGATGCAGTGCAGCTGAGACCTCTGCAAGGATGGCCCTCTGGAAACCCTTCCTCCTGGGACAGGTGAAGGAGGGGTGCCATTGGTTTCAGGGCTCCTCAGTTCCTAGGTGCAGAAGACGTCTGTGTTGCTGATTGTGTCTAGGCCAGCCCTGGTACCCTGAGCTGTGGAGTGAGGGTCTTCCCGGAGCTCCACTGCTCCTCCCTCACCAGATGTCATCCGCAGAGGTGTACACTTCATGGTATCTGCACCATGTGGTGCCCTTGGACCTGGCAGTGGGGGGCACCTGGAGCATCTCCCAGGACTCCCAGCTGGGACCAGCATCATCTGGGTTTTGCTCATGGAGCCTCTGCTCTCTGAGTCCTGCCAAGGATCCCAGCCCAGCCAAAGGAAAAATGGAAGCTTTTTCCACGCAGCTGGGGTGGACATCGTGATGGCCCTGACCACGTGGGTCCCTCGGGAGTTTTCCCAACTTGGAACTGGGTCCCCGGACAGCCTGAGCTGATTTAGACTGTGGCTTCAAGAGTGACCACAGGCAAATAAGTGTTTTCCACCCTGTTTGTTATTTTTAAACTGTGTCTGGTTTTCTGTTTGTTTGCAATCTCAGATGTACGAAAGAACAAGCTGTTTGTCTCCAGGAGGTGCCTGTCCCCCAGCAGGGGCCATTCATTATCACAGGGGAGCCTAAATAACCCTAGGGAACACATGGCCCTCAGAGCTCTTTCCGCAGGCCATAGGGACCTATCCCAGGCACAGAGCAGCCCCACTGAGAATGACAGTCTCATAGGGCTAGGGATTTAGCTCAGTGGCTTAAGTGCCTGCTTTGCAAGCACAAGGTTGTGAGTTCGATCCTGCGTACCAAAAAAAAAAGCCCTGCTGGGTTCAGTGGAAGTTTTTTGAGTATGTTACTTGCTCCAATCCTTGAAACCTTAAGATATAAATGAGAAATAACTTAATGCTTCTTTTGGTGATTTGGATCATTGCAATAGTTACTTCTGATAAGGCATCACATTTTGTGGAGTGTTTTAGTGACTTACCTCTTTTAATCCTTAAAGTAACTCTGAGTAGTAGGTCTGGTTGTTGTCCCTGAGGCTCACAGGTGAAGAAACCTGTCTGGAGTCACTTGTACATGACAGGGCCAGGGTGGACTAGCTCCCAGGGAATCTCTACCTGGTGACGTCTGCTGTGTGACACCGAGCCCCTGGGGGAAACCTATGCTGTGCCAAATGGCCCCAGACTCCATTTCTTAAACCTTTTGCTGCAGGGGTTATCAATCATCACTTCCTTATTTTAAAAACTTGTTTCTCCTTCTAGCCCACTGTTGTAGAGTGAATCAGATGAGTAGGATTATTAGAAATACGAGCAAGTCACGGGTGACTGGATACTAAAGAAAGATCTAAGATTTGTTAAAGGCAGGAGCAAGATATCTAGTGTAGATAGCTGGTTTCCATTGCCTGCTTTGAGGTTCTTTTTTTCTTCTCCTGCTCATGACTGAGTTGCACATTCTCAGTCAAAGTCCAGTGTGAACTGAGCGATTACTTGCCATAGTCAATGTGTGCCAGGCATCTGCTGGGATCCAGCCCCTCTAGGGGTGTGGCATGGGCACCTGCCCCACTGGAGCTCAGGATGAGGCTTGAGGCACCTGAGCCAGGCCTAGAGACCCCGTATGCCTGGCATGAGGCAGCTGGTGAGCACAGAGAGGGATGGCCAGGATAAGCTGCAGAGACGGGAGTGCTCTGATGAAGAGGTTTGGAGGTGGCAGGACTGGGGCCCTAGGGGCATACCTGGGTGATGAAACCATCGAGTAACAATAAAACGGTCTCCCTGCTTTTTGGCCCAGTGTTAGTCTGGGTAGGCAGAGGGTCCCGACTGAGACCCTTATGCGCACAGCCTGGGGTGACTTGACAGCTAGGTCCATGGCAGAGTGATGATCACAAAGTATGCATCTCAGTAGCTCAGCACGCCAAATACCTGTGGTTTTCTGTGTTTATATTATTTTATAATAAAAAGAGCTTTTATAAAGAAGCTCACAGCCCATGCTTCTGTTCCGAGTGGGATCCCAGAAGGGAACCCTGTGAAAAACAAAGGCCTGCTTCATCCTCCAGTGAGGAGAGCACGGGGCCTGTGGGCAGGAGGGCACACCTTGGGCAGCTGTTGGCGTTTGTCTTTGTGCATGCTGCAGTGTCCACCGCCACCTGTGCTGTCACTGTGAGACCTGTTTCTTTAAGTCACTCCCATTTGCTTTTACTTAGGTATGTTTCTGTCTCAAAAGGACAAGTCCTTGCTGCGGTTTCAGACCCACATCACTTGTGATGGATGGTGTGTGACTAAAAATATGCCCGGGGAACATGAAAGCTGGCTGTGTCTTAGCCATTGGATGTCCTGCCCACACTGAACTCACTGGTCTACTGTAAGCTTCGTCCAGGCCGCCCTGCCTCTGCTGCCAGAGAAGGAGCAGTGCCTGAGGCACAAAGAAGACAGGCTCTTGTCCTTTGACGTGATCAGGAAGCCAGACAGGGCACTGAAAAAGGGCCTCATTCTCCTGGTGACAGTGATGGGTGAGGCTGCCTGAGCTGCTGGTGTCATTGGAAGCATAGTGACAAGCCTACATCCAGTCTCACTGGGGCAGGGGAGGACTTAAGTGGCCAGTCCCAGGGACTGTGAGCACTGTGCCCTTCTTCAGGAGTGGGCAGAGGGGACAGGCAGCTTGTCTGGGCCAGGGACCCTGCATTCAGAAGCTAGGAGAAGGTGACCCTTCTTCAGGGCCAGCCAGGTGCCCAGCCTGTGTTGCAGGTTGCCTGGAGATCTCTTCCCATGCCGTGTCATGGGCTGAGGAGTTTGTTTTCTCTTGTGCATCTATGCCAGGATGGTATGCTCAGCAAGGAAGGTGTGCCCAGCAGCAGGATCCTGGAGGGCCCTGAGATCCAGCCTAAAGGCAAGGCTTCACCTGCAGTCCTGGCTTCCTGGGGCTTGGGGAATGAGGCAGTTTGGACGAGCCCCAGATGGTGTGTGGAATATAACTGGGTGTGACCACTGAGCAGGTCTGCTGGATGAGGCTGCACCAAATGGTGGCACATCCAGGGGGCTGAGGAAAGGGTGTCTGCTCTCCTTCATTGGCTCCTCCCCCTCCTAGCTCCACACCTGGTGCATCAGTGTGCTGGGCTGCTGTAACAGATAATCCCATTTGAGTGGCTGGAACAATAGAAATTTGTTCTCTCATGTCTGGGATCCAGAGGTCTGAGGTCGAGGTGGGTAGGGCCAGGCCTCATCTAGAGGAGTCAGGGGGGATCATTCTTTCCCCTGCTAGCTTCTGGGGGGCCCAGGTCCTGTAGCTCATAGCCACTCCATGTATTACCTCTTCAGGCCTTACCTCTGTCTTCCTGTCACCCTCTCCTGTTTCTCTGCCCTTCTGTCTGGTACAGGGATCTGAGGCACTGGATTAGGGCCACCCTACTCCAGCATGACCTCATTTTAATTATATCTGCAGAGTTTCTTCCTAAAGATGGTCATGTTCCTAGGTCCTGGGGTTAGAACTTGGGCCTGTCTTTCTGAGGGGAGACACAATTCACCCATCTACACAGGATGGGTGCTCAGGCAGTGGTCAGGAACTCCTGCAACCCCCGTAGAGATGGACTGAAAGGTGAGCTCTTACCCAGCTGTCCAGAACTGGTAGAGAGAAGGGCTGAGGCCCAGGGGACTTGGGGTGATGCTTGTGATCATGGTCACTCCAAGGTGTGGGATGGCGATGGGGAGAGGGCTGCCTTATTTTACAAATGAGAAAGTCAAAGCCTCCGAGGAACAAGGAGCCACCCAGGCTGCCTAGGCAGAGGGCAGCGTGCTGGGAACCGGGGTGGATTTTAAAAGACCCACGTGTGTGTTTCAGTGGGTCTGTGTGCATGTGGTCTCTCTGTGTATAAGCATATACCCTGTGTGTGCTCATGACCATGTCTGAGTATATGTGTATGTGCATGTGTCTGTCTGTCTGTCTGTCTGTCTGTTTATCTGTCTGCAGAAGGGATCGTGAGTGAGTGAGAGTGACAGAGGAGCTGCAAGGACCTTGTGCTGCCACTGTCAGGCCCTGTGTTATGGATTAAAAACTGGTGGTCAACTTAACACCAGCTGAATTAAATCAGCATAGTGCTGAGTATAGATGGCCCACATGAGGAAAGTTGCCAGCATAAAAGGAGATGTGAAGAGGATGAGTGTGGTGTGTGGGTTCTCCTAAGTGTCATTGTTTGGGGCCATTGGTTCTCCTGGAGGAGCTTGTCATGCTGGCTTCCCTGATATGAATTCAGCCATTATCACTGGAGGAGTTCAGGACCTTGTCACTGAGAGTGGCTGTGGTCCACTTTGGGGCCTCCGACAGAGAAGGGCTTCAGGCATTCATGAACCAGCCAGTCCCGCAGGTCCTAAGAGCCAGGGGCCACTCTGTGCATTTGAAGCAATGATGGGAAGAGAGAAACCAGGCTCCTGTCCCAGGGGACAAGGAAGGCCTGGCTCCTGGCCTCACTGAAACCCAGGTGTCTCACCTCCTCCAGCACGCAGAGGCAACGAACTCCTTTTTGTCCTCGAAGTTGCTGTACCTCTGACAACTCGTCACTCACATCAGCCCAGTGACAGTTCTGCCAGGTGTGTTTTCCAGGTGTAGACACAATCCATGTTCACGATGGGGATCAGATGAGACAGAGGCCTCTGTAGCCCAGGCTGACTTGCAAGCTCACACTGAGCCTGTTTGTCACAGGGCCCTGCGACTCACTCTCATCCTGTCCTGTGATAATAAACACAGATCTCACCCTGTCCGTGGCCACACTCAGTGCCTGTGGACACTGTAGCTTCTGTAAGGACACTGCAGAGCACACCATCGTGTGTGTTCCTTCCCACAGGTGTTAGTTATATGAGATCCTGTGTCCGGGGCGCCCCTCTGTCATCTGTGTTTACCATCCACACTCCAGGGAGCTCTGTGCTGCTTGCCCACCCGTCCTAGCTGGGCCTGCTCCGGCTGTATACTCCCAGCAGGACTGCCCAGGCTGACCTGCAGCCCAGAGCATGAGGGAGCATGATGGACAGGTCTTACTGCCGTGGACTGGCCTCAGGTTGTTGCTGACCCTGCCTCTGTGGCTCTGGTCAAGTCATGGTGACCAGCACTGTCAGGAGCCATGCCCAGCCCTAGGGCTCAGAATGAAAAGTGCATTCGCTCCTGAGGGTTGCAGCTCCCTAGGGGCCTCTGCCAGGGTCTTGCCACCTGTGCCTTTGGGATCCCTGCAGAGCTGTAGCTCCTGACATGGCCAGACAGCTTTAACCTTGGAGCAGGTCCCCATACTGTGGCTTTATAGCCCTGCAAAGGCTGCTGAGGCTCAGCTGGCTAGGACCACACCCTCCTCTGCTCCCTGTGAGTGAGTCACATGTGTCATCAGCATGAAAGCGGAGTTCCTGGGATCCCCAGTCCTTCTACTCTGCTGAGAGTTGGGAGAGCTGAGTTCTTCAAGCTCAGCTTCCTGGTTTTGCCTTTGGGAAAACTGAAAGTGAGATGTGATGTGGCTGGGTGTGGTCACCGGAGGGTTTACAAGGCCAGCCTGTGTCCTGAGCACTGGGGAGGGCTTCACACAGCTGCCAGGACCCTTCTGTGCTCAGCTAGTTCCCTTCTGAAAGCCCCATCCCTCATCCATACCGGCTAGGTGCGCAGAGAATGGAACATGGAGTTGTCAGTCTGCAGCCAGGGTCAGAGGCTTCCTGCTGCCTGTGCACCCAATGTGTGCCCTCTGCCCTAGCGCTCTGGAGCAGGCTTTATAAAGGCCAGCTGAGCCACTTCAGATCCTGGAGGCGGGGTGGGAGTGGAGGCGGGGCAGGCCTGGATAATTCCCCTTGCAACTCAGGACCTGCCTTTTCCCAGACCCTGCGCCCAGCTGGGCATCTGGCTCTGCAGCCCTACTGAAGATAGGATGCTAAAGATGCAGTGGGAACTCAGGTCCAGGAGGGACACCCACATCCCCAACTCCAGACACTGTCCCAGAAACCATGCAGTGGACAGAGCGCCCTCCTCCCCCATGCCTCAGCTTCCCTTCTGCTCAGATACAAATCTCTGCCTGCTTTCTTTCTCTGCTTCCCAACTCTCAAGGGCCTGCCTGATAACCAGCAAGAGTCCACCAACAAGATCCCTTTCTTCCCTCCCACAAGTGCATGTCCCCTGAATTGAGCTTTGGTCCCTCCTAGGTATTCTGTAGGAAAAAGCCCACCTCTTCCTCAAAGGTGGCAGCTGTGACATTGCAGCTCCTCCACCCTGCTGCTCTGGAGCCATCCCTAGGCACCCTGCTTATCTATCTGCACACCCCAGTGTCTGGAGAGATGGTAACACTGGATGGAAACGGTGAGCAGTTCTCTGCCTCCCGGGCTGAGGCCACAGGGTGTCCCCTTTGGAAATGCTTCCTCCCCAGGCCGAGTGGTGTCTGCTGACTGGACTCAGCATATTTGCCCACTGACTCCCACACCTGGTGGAGGAACTTCCAGGCCAAGCCATGACTCTCAGCCCACCCAGCTGCCTCTGGGATAGCCTGGAGAATGGCGTGACCATCCCATTGACAAGGTGAAGTGAATGTGGAACTTGCTGGAACATGCACAGGCCTATTTCTTACCTAGGCTTGCTGCACTGCTAGTCCCCGCCTCACCTGAACCTTCTCCTCATCTGTAAAACACACATATTGTTGTCCATAACCTACAGTTCCTACTGGTTGGGCCTGAGGTGTGAGTCTGTGTAATGTCCTTCAGAAGGCAGCCCCTGAGTGCAGGCCCCTGGTGACGGGCTCTAGATGGGAGTAGAACTGAGCCCTTGGAGGGGGACAGGGCAGGCGTAGCGTTTGTCGGAGGATGGTGCTCTGAGGGAGGTTAGGAGAGGAAGGAAATACAAAGATGGGTGGAGGTGGTAGAATGGCCACCAGGTACCAGCCTGAGCCCCAGGAGCATGGAGCCTCTGCAGGTGTGAGCAGAGCGGTGCAGCCAGGCTTTGTATCTGGCCAGCAAAGGGGAACACAGTGCAGGGTGCCTGTGAATATGTACCTGTGAATGTGACCTCCGTTAGCATCAGGGTCCTGGAATGAGATCCTCCTGGATCTTCCTGGTGGACCCTGAATGCAGTGGCTTATAAGAAGATAAAGGGGAGATCCAGGTACAGAGAATGAATGTTCCATGACTTCAGAGGCCAGGCTGGGGAGATGCGGCCACAACCTAGGGAGGCCTGGAGTCCCGGGACCTGGAAGAAACAGCAGGGACCCTGTTCTGGAGCCTGTGAAGGAAATGCAACCCACTCATGGCTTGATTTTGGATTTCACACCTTCAGAAGCAGAGAATAAATTTGTATTGTTTTAAGCCCGTGGTTGGTGGTCTTGTGTTACAGCTGCCTTGGGGAAGGAACGCAGCCCCTCTTAAGAGAAGCTTCCCACCTCTCCTCAAAACTGTCAGCACCAGGGAAGCCCCGCCCCACTGGCCAGTAGGCACCATTGGTGATTTGGAATCAGTGCTGGTGATCTGAGGAAGGAACTGTGCCTTCTGCTCCCTGGCATGGGGTTTAGGGCAGCTGAGGGGACCTGAGTAGAGTATGACACTGGGAGTATCAGTTCCCAAAGTGTCCCTGAAGACAAATGGAATGAAGGGGCAGCAGGCTGTCAGGACCCAGACCTGGCACGTCTGTCCAGAAAGCGAGTCCTGAGCCAGGAGACACAGTGCCACCCAGGGACCCCTCACTGCCACAACACAGCAACCTCCTCACTGCACCTCCTGTCAGCTTTTCAGCTGTCACGTGCTGCTCATGGTACTTCTTGCTTGGAACTTGTCGTTTCAGAGTGTGATCAGTGAGTCACTGAACAGATCCAAGTTTAGGAAGCTTTCTTACCTAACCCTAGGGTCCCTTTCTCAGACCCAGTGGCCCTGGGGACTTGGAGACCAAAGGGCTTCAGACACATCTCCATGTCTCAGTGCTAGTGACAAGGCCGAGCAGGCTGCGGCAGGGGCCAGGTGTCCCCTGTGGTTCCCCATTGACCAGCTGTCCTTGTCCCTCTTGCGCAGTGGTGGGGAACCTATGGTACATGTGTTATTTGTTTTTCTTTTAAGACAAAAAAACGTTAATGTGTGAGTTGGTTTTTTTTCTAAGCTAAAACCTCAGTGTTCAGGCTTAATTGCAATGCTGACACCTTGTGATAAACAAGTGAGTTTTGGCTGGCAGTTCGGGTGCTCGACTCTCAACACTGTTCTAGGGACTGCAGCCTGATGGTCCATGGTCCGTCCAGAGGGGCCATGGTCCCTGTCCCAGGGGACATGTGATGGAGGAGGGGGGCTGATCCTGAGGGTGTCCCTGGGGAGGTGTGAGGAAGGAGTGATACTGTGCTCTGTCCTGGGTGGGGCTCTGGACCTGCAGGGACCTCTTCTCTGCAGGAGGTGATGCTGCGGGGCTGTGGACTCAGGGATCCCAGTGGGCACTGATGAGGAAGGAGGGGAAGAGGCAGAGCCCAGTGAGAGCATGTGTGGCTGGAGCCGCAGGGCCGGAGGTA
This sequence comes from Dolichotis patagonum, assembly GCA_004027295.1. Lineage (NCBI taxonomy): Eukaryota > Metazoa > Chordata > Mammalia > Rodentia > Caviidae > Dolichotis > Dolichotis patagonum. Next base: position 3,707 of record PVJX010023107.1, on the reverse strand, counting down.
GGCACTGTCCCTCTAGAACCCCACAGGTCAAGCTGTATGGGAGGTACTCCGAAGTATTCCTCGATGTCCCCAGCATAACTACTTGGCATTTGGGGTATGGGTGTCACATGCCCACAGGCAGAGGGCAGCCCTGGTGACACAAGGGTGACCATTAGCCCTCCCCATCATAGTCACGTGAAGGCTGCTTTCTGGCCCATCCGTGAGCAGCCTCCTCCAGGAAGCCCACTGGAGTCCAGGCCCCTGAACCCTCTCACTTTCCATCAGCCAGCTGTCTGCTTCCACAATAAACACTCAAGACTGCTTATGAGGAGGACAGGACCATTTTGGCTCATGGTTCAGAGGTTTCAGTCTGTGGTCAGCTGGCCGTGTTACCTGTGAGACTGTACAGGCAGCATATCACAGTGCTCACCTCAGGCTGGGACAAGGAGGTAAAGAAGAGGGGCAGGGTCCCACTGTCTCCTTCACGACACACCTCCAATCACCCAGACACCTCTTACCCCATGCACCTCCCAACAGCACCATCAGCTGGGACCAGCTCTTCGATATGCAGGCCTTTGGAGGACACTTTGGTCCAGCTGTACCACCCTTTGGCAGGGTTCCCATCTTTTCCTGGGCAAGAAGATATGGGGAGAAGCTGGTGCCCAGGGGGAGCTCTGGAGAGTGGGTCTGCAGCCTGGGGCCCCGCAGGGCTTGGGCTGAACCCCTCACTCCATGGGGGTGGTAGAGTACATGGGCCAGCACTGCCATAAGACCAGGGTCACTATGACACACTAATACCAGAAAGCTGGGTACCCTTCTGGGTTTTCTTGGGCTGAGGGGTGGACTTGAGGAATCAGGGAGCAGAAAGGCTGGTGGCTGGGTCTGGGGGCTTACAGATTGGCCACTGCATCCGTGAGAACCTGGTCACCCTCCTGACTTTCCTTTGCTAGTAGGCCGAGGGGCCCTGTCCAACTGGCAGGACAGCTTTCCCTGCCAGCAACATGTATGACTTCTGACAGAACCAGTTGGCCCACAAGCCACAGAGAGGGGCAGTGGAGGCTGTAACCTTGGGCTGCCTCCAGCTTGATGGGGTCACCGGACTGTCACACCTGGTTGTCCTCAGAAGGTACAGCCCAGGTGCACACCTGTCATTTCTCTTGCTCAACTCCCAGTAGCTTCCCTACCTGACCAGTCAGCAGGTGAAGGTTTGTGCCAAGGATGCCGCCTGGGGCACGTGGCTCCAGAGAGCCATTGGCCCAGACAAGCCCTTCCGTATGGGTGAGATGAAATCAGCTGGGCCCAGCTAATAAGAGTATAAGACAGCACACAGTAGGAGCTCAATGGACACCTCCTCGAACGGGGTTGAGCTGAGATTGATCACCTCTGTTTCTCACTGTCAGGCGTGACCCACCACGTGCTTGTGTGCAGTTTGCAAGCATGGCTCCTTGTCCTTGTAGAACTCATGGGTGGGGGGAATTGTTCCTGTCTTAGGGAGGAAGAGTCCCTTCCTCCCTAAGTGCAGCTTCCGGAAGATAGACCACATTGGTCCTGCCCATCCGATTCACTCATGCTTGCCCAGGTCATGGACAAGATGCTGGATGTGGCCAGCTGGAGGAAGAGGGCAGGGGCAGTTCTGGAGGTGGCAAGCTATGGGCAAGTGGAATGCTGGGGTAGGTTGGCTCTCACTAAGCACTATACTGCCAGGCCACAAAATTGAGTCACTGGGGTTTTTTCCTGTGCTTCAGTTTCCTCTGCTAAATGAGAGGAGAAAGTCTGCCCTGCAGGACTCTGAGCAGTGAGTGAGGAAGGTGCAGGGAGGGGTGGGCATGTGGCAGCAAAGTGGGGCTTCCTGACCGTATGGACCTGTGGCCCAGCAAATGTCTCCTGTACGGCCCAGATGTGGGCAGCCCTCTGCTCTTTAAGATGATACCAGGGCCCTAACCAGCCCTGTGGCCCTGGATGACTCAACTGTGTTGTGCCTCAGTTACTGCATCTGCAAATGGAGAAAGCAGGAAAATGGAGCTGGACTCTAAGGATCTTTGCTGCTGCTGAGGCTTAGGATTCTCCCAGCCCTGGACAGGGCAAGAAGCAAAGAAAGCAGAGATGTTCTGCCTGCCGCCCACCCACCAGATCCTTTGGCAAGAGAGGACAAAGTGTAGGGCGTGGGCCGCTGTGTGGAGAGCTGTTGGCTTGTGAGACTGACTGATAAACCCAGGGAGCAAGGGAGTTAATTTAATCCTGGGCCTACTGGGTGCTGCGTGAGAAACCAAGGCCCTTTTGGAAGTCCTGCTCTGAGGGTGACCCAGAGGCTGTGGGGCTGGATTTACATGCTAGGATGAGGGGTTTCTGGGGCACACGTCCCCCCACCCTGCTCTTGCCGGTTCATGCAAAGGCAGCCAGTCCTGGGTGAGCCCAGGTGACGGGAAGCCTTGGATGGAAAGTCCTTGCAGGCTCCAGCAGCAGCCATGACTTGGTGCTGTGCTTCTGAGTCCTCGGTGGGGTGCTCATGGGTTCAGAAATGCAGGGAAGGTGATGAGATGCAACCCTGGGAGTGCACAGGCTATATGGAGCAGGGCTGATGGGGCTGGAGGGCCCCTGGAAACATGTTTGTGCCAACAGAATTCAGTTTACTCCTCCTGCCTGCGAAGAACAGAGGGGCAGCCCCCAGGCCGTCGTGCTGCCCAGATTTCTAACCTTGTTCCCTGATGGAGAGGATGGGACAGGGTGGAGGAAGAGAGGATGCTGCACCCTGACCCTGGACCAGGCCAGGGGGCCAACATGCAAAATCTAAAACCAGTTGTGCATGAAGGAAGAAGCTGTAGAATTACCTGAGCTTGGCCTTGGAAGTTTGTCTTACATATTTTAAATATATGGTTTTTGGTTTAAGTTCAGTTGTTTTAAGCCGAATGTGAATCCACTCCTGTCTCTACTCAGCTATTCTGGGGCCAGGACATGGGCACTAGATAGAAAATAACACATGGTAGGAGGTGGGTGATGCTGGGACATCCACACTGTGTGCTGTAGATCCTTCCTGGACTGAGCTGGAAGCCAGGTCTGGGATGAAACTGGATTATACTTAGCACACTGCATCCATTCCTATTCCCTGGTTCCCCCAAGGCCCATGGATGGGCATCCAGTGGACACTGGTCCCATGGCCCTGAGGAATCAAGGTAGAGATCACTTTGGTTTTCTGGCTCTGACCTCATTTCCAGACGTGGTTCTGGTTTTTCCTGGCAGAGGGGAATGCCCTGTTCCCACCTACCTCATGTCGAATCTTCCCTTGCTACACTCTTCTTTAAAGGTTAGTGCTATAATTGCTCACATTTATTGGCAACCATTCTAAATCCTTCACAAGCTTTATCTGAATTAGTCCACATAGTAATCCTGGTACAGTGCATCATCCTCCCGCTCAGAGGGAGAAAATGAGGACAGAGAAATGGAGAGGCAGGTCTGTCACCCAGAGTTCCATGTCCCTTACTGCCATCCTGCTCCGTGGCAGGCCCTCATGGAACCATCAGTGATGCCAGCAGCTGTATCACCTCGGGTAGGTCACCTGCTGCATTCACCAGCTGTCTTGTCAATGAGACACAATGCCTGACACCCACAAGGTAAAGAGGAGAGATTTAATTTGGTTCACATTTGGGGATGCAACCCACGGTCTGCTGGCTCCAAGCAGAAATGGTGTGGCCGAAGGGCCTGGGGCAGGAGAGCTGCTCACGTCCTGGCAG
>PVJX010023106.1:0-29718 GCA_004027295.1 Dolichotis patagonum | reverse complement strand
CTTGCCTCAGCCTCCCAGATGCAAAAATTACAGGCAGGTACCACCACACCCAAATTTATTATACCTAACTTATAAATTAAATCTTACCATAAAATATGTATGAGCAGGAAAAGACATTTTTCACAGAGCTCAGTCCTATCCATTGGTCAGACACTCACTGGGGGTCTCAGCACATGTTCCCCACAGCTAAGCAGGGATTGCTATAATAATAGCTATATATATATATATATATATATATATATATATATATATATATATATAAAACCTACTCTCGTCAGGCACTATTCTAAAGTGCTCTCTGTCTCTGATCTCATTTAATCTTTATGTACCCAAGATCCTGCAGCTAATTAGAAGCAGACCTGGGAATTCAAACACAGACACTCTGGTTTCAGAGTTTTGCTCTTAAATACTACACTGCTTGTGAACAGTTGGAGAACATCTTACCTGGAGAATATAGAATTCAGTGTCAGGGCTACAGACTGAATGCTTCAAAATTCACATGCTGAAGTCCTAATACCCAATGTGATGGTTTTTGGAGGTGGAGACGTGGGAGGTACTTAGGTTATGAGAGTGGAGCTCTGGAAAGAAAAGACACAGAACAGACGGACTTTTTCTTCACTACATGAAGACAGAGAGAAGCCAGCTCTGTACAAACCAGAAAGTGGGCCCACACCAAGACCTCAGACTTTCTGTTCCATAAACTGTGAGGAATAAATTATTACTATTATTATTACTATTACTGTTATTATTAAACCACTCAGTCTATGGTGTTTTTATGGCAGCTGGAACTGAGATAGTTAGGAAATCATTTGTCTTCAAATGATTCAATTGTCAAATGACTTCAGTTGTTGAATGACTTTACATGTCTGAAAAATCAGATGTAGAACAAGGGTTAAACTTGTTCCATGTGAACCAAAGAGATTATAACTAGGAAAGTGACTCTTTTCAGTCTGCCTTGGAAAAGTCAGAGGCCCAAACGTGACCTCAGGTTAACCAGGGTGCTGAACTCTCTGGCACTGGGTATTAGATGCATCCAGTTTTACTACTATGAAGAGAATTAGCCATTGAGCAAGTTGTTGAATGAGACTTTACAAAATTCCTTGCAGCTCTTGAGTCGATAGGACCATGAGGGTCAGGGCTAAGAGCCGAGGTTTGCAGCTCTGAATGTTGAGGAGTCTTAATTTTCACAGCAGTTACATTCACTTACTTTGCCTCAGGGCTTCCTGAAGTCAGATTTGCATTCATACCTGAATATCCACTTCCTCCAGGATGTGTTTCCCACTGCACCCTAACACCACATCACCCAGATTTCCCCGAGCATGCCACTTCTCACGCTACCATGGTCTGCCTGTTTCATCATTAGCCTACCCCTGTATTAGCTTTCTCGGGCTGCAGTAATAAATTACAACAAACGGAACGAATTAAAACAAGAGTAAAATGCTGTCTCAGCAAGCTGAGGGCCAGATGTCTAAAGTCAAGGAGTGGGCAGGGCCACACTGTCCCTGAAGCTTCCTGGGGAAGGATTTCTCCTTGCCTCTTCCTAACTTCACGTGGTTGCTGGCCATCCTCGATAGTCCATGACTTGAGTTTACGTCACTCATATTTCTGCCTTTGTCATCGCGTGACCTTCTGGACCCACCCCAATTCCATATAACATCTTAATTTAACTAATTATGTCATCAAAGATCTTACTGCCAAATAAGGCACCATTCAAGGCTACAATCTATCTTTTAGTTGGACATAAGCCAACCTATCACATCACCCAATCTTCCACATTCGTAAGACTGGGTTTTTTCTGGACAGCTTCTCCATTCAATGTATTTGTATTACATCTATTATGAATCACTTTCTGTTTGGGGAAATAAGAAAAAGCCACAGTCAAGGTTCCTATACCCATGGAGATTTTATACTATGTGGAGCCCAACAATTAAAACAAGTCAGGGTTGAAGCCAAATGCTAAATGTGTGCATAACATGTGCACATGCGTTTATGTAACTACTTAATATATATTGAAAGAAGGAGCATTAATGCAAATAGTAAAACACTTTCTGGCATGTTTACCAGGATCCACAAGTTTGGTTTCTCTGTGTCCCTTGTAAAACTTTTCTATACTACTTGAATTCTTATGCTCAGCTGACTTCCCCAACCCAACTTTTCAAGTAACACCTCTGAGTACCAGAAAATGAAACTTGTAAAATATATTCCTAGTGTTTCAATTAATTTCAGACTTGCACATAAAGTAGAAAACACCTGCATTCTGCTTCCCTTCCAGGGCAGTGTCAGTTCCTCCCAGCCTCCATTTGTCCAGATGCCAGGTGAGTGTTTTTAATTCAGTGGGCAACTAATTCCCTTGAGTTCAAACTGAGTATTTGGGTTTGTTTCCTGATGTTTCTAACTGCCTTACATCATTAGCAACTTTGCTTCTCTAAAATGAGTTTTTGATATACCTGTCTCATCATCCTTGCCACCTTCTGAGGCAATTCTGCAAGTCCTCTTTCATGTCTTTAGTTTAACTGTCATGGCTGCCTCAGTGTCCTGAATTGTTCAAAATGTTTAGTTTTCATGGTCATTTGCACTTTGGAGAAGAGCCGGAAGTGGCACTGTGCCGGAGTCAGTGGGTGAGGAGGGTGAGGACACACGGTAACGTTTTCACCAGCCTGCGTGTCTGCTGGGCGGCACTTAGCAGCAGCATTCAGGGTATTTTTTTTTTCACACCTCCTGAAGATACTGAGGAGGGAGGACTACCAGAGCTGTTCAGAAAGTGCCAAGAAAGATAAGCGTGTTGAAAATAAGGGTGAGTCATTTGAGCAAGATTAATGATGTGTCTTTACTGTAATAAATGTTTTTAAATTTAAGAAATAACATAAGTTGTTTTAAGTTACAAAATCAGTGAAGATAGACCTCCTTAACCATTCCTGAACTTAGAACTCATTGTGTTTTGGAGGGAGCCTTTTGATTCTCTGCCTGGAAGAAGGTTTCTTTGCTATTGCAAAGGCAATAGCAGTTACAGGGGTTTTTTTAGGATATGTTTGCAATACGTAAAAGAAATCATCATGGGATTTGATAATATACATATTGTATCTTAATCCTTTTTATTCCCTCTTCCATTTGCCTCCCTCCCATCACTCCCCGTCTCCGGATTTCTTTCCCAAATCCACAATGTCTATCTTCTGTTTTATATATATTTGCTTTTTAGAGTATTTGTATTCAAGTTTCTCATGTAAGAGAAACCATGCGATGGCCAACCTTCTGTATCTGATGCACTGTGCTCAGCATCGTGGGCTCCAGGTGCCCAGTTTCCTACGTGGAACACACTGTTGTCCTTCTTTAGGGCTAAGCAGTGCCCTATTGTGTGTATATACATTTTCTTTATCCATTCACTTTTAAATGTCCCGTTCTGCGACCAAAATCTTATAGAAGATGTACTTGCCCTAGACGGATAGAGAAGGAGACCTGGGGAAAGGTCTATGTTTTGCCACGTGTTGGGTGTTGTCTGTATGTCAGGCACTCAGCTCAGAACACTGTGTTCATTTCAATGCATACAAGGGCCAATCAAAATAAAGTGTGTGTTTAAACCAAAAAAATGATTATAATGAAAGACACATTGCCAGTAATCGCCTTTAAAATTCTCCCCATCACTTTATCCCATAATTCTTGCCAGTCTCTGGTGCAGTTCTGGAAGTCCTCTCTCATGAGTATCTTTCACAAAGTTTGAGCAAAAATATGATGAAGACTACTATTGAGTGTCATCCAGTGGAAAATCAGGCTCTTAAAATTACCATATGTTCTCATCAACTTATTCACTGAATCTTGTCCCATGCAATTTCTGCCTCTTCCTCAAACCCAAAATGACCAAGAAGGTAAATGTTTTTAATCAATTCAAGACACTGAGGCAGCAACAATTATGCAACGAAAGACTTTCACCAAAAAAGATCTCCAGAACTGCTTCAAAAAGTAGCAGAGATGATGGGATTAGTGTGTTTGAACTGAGAGGAGTCTTCTGAAGGGGGTTACTGGCAATGTGTCTTTGACAAATTTTTAAAGTTCAACTATTCACTGTATTATCAATCCCATCACCCATGTCCCATTAAATGCTCCTATGGGGATGGGAAAGGGACACGGTTAATAAGAGTGCTGGGTACACACACCCAAACACACACACACACACACACATATCTTCCAGATATCAAACTTAAAAGCACCATAGCCCTTTCCAGTTCAGCATCTTAAGACATAGAAAAGACAGAGAAAGAATAGCCACAGAGTATCCCAAATACAGTATATGAATGCTTTTATACTCTGTTTCCTAGTGGGATTTATCATTATTGGGACTTGCTTGCATCTGCTCTTTTCTACAGAAGAAAATTTTGGCAGTTTCTCTTTTCACTTAGAATTATCCTTTCTCTTTTTCAGGAGAAAAAAGATATCCTTAGAGAGCAAAGAGGTTATGCTTGTTTTTCCTTCATAACTGTTTTTGAAAATTGGAAATACCAACACGATGGCCTGAAAGCCTTGTTTGCATAGTCTTCATTCTGCTATCAGCCTTAACCACACCTGTGAATATGAAATCATGACATGAAACAGAACCTGATTTATTGACATTAATTTACATTTGCACAGATTTTTTTCTCCCAGAGAAGTATGCTTATTATTAGAATTCTAACCACAGCCTTCAAATGCATGAGCAAATTAGGAATTTGGTCCAGAGTTTAAGATGAAAATGCAGTGAATTTCAAAAGGAAATGTGGTTGCTTCTTCTAAATGAATGAATTGTCATATAATTGTGGAAGGGGATACTATGTTACTTTGTTTATAGAAAATGTACAAGACCTGAACTCTGCAAGTCTGGAAAGAGGTGTAAGAGGTGAAAGTATAGTGAGCATAAAATGAAGTGCGTTTCAGGAGGCCAAGGTTCAGAGGCAGGATGACCGAGTCAGGATAACAAGCAAAAAGATCTTAATGAGTTTGTCTTCCTCCCAGAGGAACAACAAGTGAGGAACAAAGCCCTTCTAGAAGTCCTCTCAGTGTTGGAGGAAGGCAGAGAAGGAAAGCACTTGTATTTTGTCCCTAGTTCAGCCCTTTGTGACCTCGGTAATCCCTTGGTTTTAGCTAGTTGACCACACCTATAACAGTTGGAATACCGAAGCAGTCAGTTCCACAGACCTTGAGTCTGTGCTCACCGGGGTGTTCCAATGACCGTATACTGCCTACTACAACTGAGCTATGAGGTCAAAAACATCTCTTGTCTGCTGAAGTCCTAAGTCTCTCCTCAGCATCCGCTTTTCCCGGCTCCCACCCATGGAAATGCTGTGTACTGGGAACACTTTCTCAACCCTGGTGAGCTCAGAGAGGAATTCGATACGGCCACACGAGGGCAGCAAATAACACCAGACCCGTCAAAGCCTGAAAACATTTGTCGCGGTCCTCTAAATCTGGCTTCAGGGCCGCCACGTTACCCCAAAGCTAGACGTTTACGGCTGCGCGCGAGATGCTGTGTTAAAGTCCAGCTCCACCCTAGCAGTGTGCAGCGCTCAGGAGATGCACGGGATGCGTGCTGCAGGAGCGAATGGTGCAGGCTACTGCATTGTCTGGAGTGAGCTCGTGCCCAAGCCCCAGGGCAGAGTGAACTTTAAACATGTTTGAGGCTGGAAAGGCTTTTAATTTAACACAGGTTTATTTCGCCCTTTTCAAGACCTTCGTCCATTATTACCGTGTGAACGTGGGTGTTAGGCACACGTTAGCGACCTTCACGCTCCAGAGACCCCGCCTCCCAGGCGCCCTGACCTTCCCGGGGGGAGGTGACCCCTTGTTTTTCATTTGACAACAGGATCGCCGGTCCTGTCAGGGTACTACGGTGTCCGGAGATCGTTCTTGTCCGACTCGGACTTCCACAGCAGCAAGCCGTTTTCCAGCGACGCCTACACGCCCAGCGTGGTGAAGCCCTTCGCCTGCGAGCCGGCCGCAGCGCAGGGCCCCGGGGCGCTGCTGGAGCCGGGCCCGGCCGAGCCCTACGCGGACCCCCGCGCGCCCGCGCTCGCCCCCGGCCCCGGCCCCGGCCCCGCCGCGCTCTTCGGCCCCGCGCCGCTGCCGCCGCTCCTGCCGCCGCCCTTCCCCGGGGACCCCGCGCACTTGGTGCTCGTGAGTACGCGCCACCCGCGGGGGGGGGGGGGCAGCAGGCGCGGGCCGGTCCGGACCTGCGGTTCCTTCCGCTGCGAAGGAATGCATGCATCTCTCCAGGCGGAATTTAGACCCAAGGGGCGTGAGCGGGAGGGCATTAACGCGGCGCGCCTACTCCGCGCCAGGCCTGTTTCTGTGCCTTTGGCGCTTACAGTAACAGGAAATATTTATGAAAGCCCCATTTTATATATGGAAAAAGTGAGGTGCGCAGAGCTAAGAGCGTGGTGGGTGGCTCAACCGTGAATGAACCCGCCCGCCCTGAGAGAAGCGGGCCGGAGAGGCGGCTCCGGGCTTTCCTCTTCCCTCTGCAGGCCGGGCGGCCTCCCCGGCGCAGGGCGGGCTCCCCGCCGTGTGGTCAGAGCCCTGCTCCTCCCTGAGGGACAGGTCAAACTCCCCAGCAGTGCAAAGGGTATTCCAGACCCCGGAGTAACGCCAGGTCCAAAACAACGCAAGACAGGGCGTTACCGTAAACAGCAAAATGTCAGGTAGTGTTCGTTGCATTCTCACATCTCACGCATCTAATGTTTGAGGAGAATCACAATATGCGCAGCATAAGGAATCCCGTTCCAGAGTAGGAAGCAACCAGACTCCTCCTGGTGGTGGCGGAGGGCGAAGCCGCCGACGCGCGGACCTCAGCGGCAGCTGGGGGTCGCCAAGGCTGTTGGGGAGGTCCCGGCCCTGCAGCAGCTCCCCGCATCTGTATCGGCAGAGTAACCTCAGAGGCCTCTCCTCTCTTTAGAGGGACTCGTGGGAGCAGACGCTGCCTGATGGCTTCAGCCAGCCGGACCCCGTTCCCGCCGAAGCCCTGCAGACCCTGCCACCCAACGCCAGCTGCCTCTCCCCGCTTGAGTCCGTGAGCACCACCCAGCACAGGAGTGCGAGCTGGGGCGCCTCCCTGAGCGGGACTCAGCCCTACTCCCTGCACACCCTGGAGGACCTGCACCACGCACCAGGCTACCCTACCCCACCTCCCTACCCCTTCGCCCCTTTCATGACCATGTCAAACGACCTGCTGCCCAAGGGGTTGCCTCTCTCCCCAGATGAGGGAACAGACGCCTCTTCCCTTCATGATCCTTCACCTTGGACAAAAGAAGACGGCAGTATGGCCTGGGGGTCCTATGAATGCCGTAGAGCTTACTGAGCGGGGGACCAAAGGACTTCCATGCTTTTCTTCCAGTTGGGTACTGTATTCCGCGGGTTGTTTTAGGAGTGCCTGCTCATTCAGAGCTGGACTTTTAGGATAGGCCACCATTTGTTAATGGACGATAGCACTTATTTGTAATCCTCCGCTCTGTAACCCCACTGAAATCTGATTCAATGTTAGTTAAATACATCATGGACCAGGACCAGGTTCTAGTGAAACAAACTTACAGTGAGGTCAGTTGGAAAATTTAGCGACACCTCACACTCTGAATCTTCTGTTATCTTTGAGGCATCATTTTTGGCTCCGATTTGTTTTCTTAAATTACATTAAAAAGTTTTGTAGATTATAAAACATAGATTTTCCTGTATGGTCTTTCCTAGTTACAGACTATCTGTATTCTTTAGTAAAAAAAGAATAGATAGAATATGGTTGAAACACATGAAATAAAACTCATACCGAGGAACTCTAAAACTTTATTACATACATTTGCCCCATTACTGGAACATGTAAAGGCCTGGTAAAAAAAAATACATATAGTACCATTTATAAATGCTTTATTCCAGGTAAAGTAGTGTGAGGTCAGGAGACTCTGATTTTGTAAATAGTGTTAACTTTGCTCTAAAGCCCAGGATGTCCAAAAATTAGTCCACCTCCAAAAAGCCCACAGTTGTTTTCTTTGATCAATGATTGCCTTAACTGAACTATACCTTGTCTCTCTATCATTGTCTGAGTGGATGAGTAAAATGGGCATTTGGCCGACAAATAGGAATCTGTGTATATTAAAGAAAAATATAGAGTAAGACTAAGCTGTTAGCAGGAAACAGGGTACAGAACACTGTGAAGCAAAGAGGCGCTAGAGAAGAATGTGTTGTCATGTGTGAGTCAGGAGCACTGCATGTAGCATGTGCTGACTATTGAAGGAAGGCCTTGCTGGTGGCTTACTGGTCAGAGATGTATAGCTCTTACTATGTAAAAATGGAGAAAATGACATCTGAACAGGAACCTGCCTTGGGTGAGTCTCATGGGGGTGAGTCCCTTTGCCAGTTCCATAATAATCCTCACCAAGCAGTGCACCTGTCCGAGGCCACACCCATCATAAATGCCCTGCACAGTTTGACTTTGCAAATGCATGAGTAGAGACCTACAGATTACACCTCCGCCCTCACTCCTATCTTCCTTTCTTTACTTCCTTCTCCTATCTTTCTGATCCCCCTAGTGCCTCCTAACCATCTTCTGGAGGCGAAGATTCATTTTCCACCCAAATGACCAAAGTTCCTTCCTATAGTCTCCATCACATCTTTTGTCAGTGTCTCATACTCTACCCCAACTACGTAGGAGTCCAGAAATTCAAATTAAAGGATTAATTCACACTTACAAGTACATACATGATATTTCATCTTCTCAGGGCCTTCAAGGGTATTTTCTGATCAGCAGACACTCCTAATATAGGGAGTGCTAGCAGAAATGCTTGGTTAGGGAGTCATCTTGTCCCACCTAGGAGAGTAGTCCCAGGGGGCAGATCAAGAAGGAGATTCCCTGGCTGCTGGGTGGCATTCTCCCACCTCCCCTGCCCAACGCCTTCCTGCCATCAGCTCCTTTTTGGTAGCATGATACATATATTTTTCTTTTTAAATTCCAATTTTAATTGGCAAGCAATAACTATACATTCATAAGGGTACAATTTGATGTTTCAATACATGCACACATTATAAAATGATTAAAGTGGTATAATCAGCGTATCTATCACCTTAAGCATTTATCCTAGGTTTTTTGAAATATTTTATACATTAATATTTATCATAGTCACCCTACCATGCAAGAGCACGCAAGAACTCACTCTTCTGATCACCTTCTCCCTAGTCCCCTGCCCCATACCTTCTTCAGCTTTTCATAACAATTATTCTACACTCTATTCCACAAGAGTTACTTTTCAGATTCAACATGTGAATAACATTGTGCTGTATTTGTCTTTCTGAAGCTGAGGTATTTCACTTAACATGTCATCCAGGTTCCTATATGTCGTTACAAATGACAGGGTTTTATCTTTTTATGGTTGAATAGTATTACACTGTACTCATGTACTACATTTTCTTTATCCTTTCACCTGCTTATGCACACTTCAGTTGAATCCACATCTTGAATTTGTGATTATTGTATCACAATAAACTCCCAAGTGTAGAGATATCTTCAACAGTATAGAGGTTTCTCAAAAAAACTAGAAATAGAACCACTCTATGACTCAGCAGTCCCACTACAGAGTACATACCCAAAGGAAATGAAACCAAACCTGAACTTTATGCTGCTTCATAGTTGGCTCTTCAGTGAAAGGTGACATCAACTATGGAAGAGAAAGCTACTCTTTCTTACTCCCTGTGACTTAGGACCTCAGTCTTAGTTTGCAGTATCTTTGGAAGAGCTATCTCTCACCAGAGATTACTCATACCTGGACAGTGGACTCCCTATGTTGAAAAGAAGAGATTTGGCCCTTTCTGCAGTTAGGGGTTTCCCTGGAAGCTTCAGAGCCTCTTTTCTAGGTTGGTTGTGTAAAATTTATAGGAATTATAGTCATTACTGCTCATCATTTGTCGCTGAGTATAGCCAACACAATAATTTTTGTGTAAATAATATATATGTGCCCACTTACTTTTACTTCTATTTGATTATAACAGTAAATATTAGATAACTCATATGACTTACCTTGTTATTTTCTGCTCATGTATTGTGCTCATTCATCTCTTGAAAACCCAAAGATGAATTTGTTCTCAGATAAGTAGAGCTCAATAACCACAGAAAACACAGTGAGTGCAAAGATCTCTATATTCTTCTTAAATCATTTACTGTAATTGATTTTTAATGTTTGGCATGATTAACTTATTTAAAAAAGAGACATACAGAGGCCCATATCCCATCTAGCTATTAACCTGTTCAGTTATTTAACTAAAATGGGTTGGAAGAGCATCAAAAGTAATGTTAACAAATTCCAATTGGTAAATGATCTTTTAGAATTGTTTAGCTTGACAATGTTTTTCTATATTTTATATTTCAAAGTGAAAACAAGCTATATTATGACAGGGATATTAGTTATATTTTTCTATCCTATTTCCCATTTGAGTACTCTCACTTTTCCACTGCATGTGGGGACTAATTACACCTTTTCATGTGGAATACCAGCAGATGAAAAAATGCACATTTTTATCTTCTTCTCATTTCTTAAACCTAATATTCTCTGACCCTCAGCTTTCCTAGGAGAGCTGGCGAAACTTACAGAGCTCAGATCCAAAACTCCATACCTTTTGACCCTGTGAGGATATAGGATATATTTAAGATTTAAAGTAAATAGAGATAGTGATGTTGAGTTCAAATTACTAAAGAAAGCTGACTAGATGATGTTAATATCAAAAAGAAGTCAAAAGTGAAATTTACCCATGCAAAACTGCAATATAGACAATCATCTCATGAATCACTGGAAACAGACACTGAATGTAGTTGAAAGTGTTTGTATTTCATTTACAAACTTATTCAAACCCAAAAGAAAAAGAAATGAAAACCACATCTTTACCTTGTTTATTTAATAAATACTTTTAAATGGTCATTATGATTTGCCACAGCTCAGTTAATAATACAATATCATTGTACTATTGTGGTAGCGGAAGAAGACTGAAGCACTCTAAAAGAAAATCCACAAAGGGAAGAGAATTGCTAACCGCAAGAGCAAGATACATATTTATGTGTAAATAAATATATACAAACAGAGAAAAAAGCATTGGTGATCCATTTCTCAATGTATAAATCTGAATAATACAGTTATAATGAATAAAACCTCAGTCACATTTAAATTACTGCAAAAGCAATTGACGCCTAATGTTTAAGTCAAATAATGGTCTCCTCTTCTAGGGTTTAATCATTGGGTTCTGTCTAAAGTAACCTTTCTATGCAGCTCAGTACTAAACTATTCATCTTACCCATCATGTTCACTAGCCATTGACTCTAAACAGGTTAAGTGCAAGATCATACACTCTAGATAAAGAATGAATGAAGGAATGAATGAATGTGTAGCTAAAAGAGGGGAGGATCATGAATGGCTCAGCCCTGTGTCCACAGCATTGGCTCAGGACCCAACATCGGCAGGTGTTCAGTAAGTCTTTGTTAAACTAAAACTATACCACAAAGAGGCAAAACTGTTTAGCCCCTAACCCTGCAGATGACAGCTTCCCGTAACCAGTATATGAGAAAATTCTTACCACCTTTAGAATTTAATATGAGTCAGACTCTGCAAATTTAGATACATGAATACTGGGTTGCAATGCTAATATATTAAAGGTGATTGATTTAGTACTATTTTCAAATGTCTTGAAATTATAGAACCTGTCAAGTAGCACAGAAAAATGTTGATGTGTTTGTTTACTATCTCTACATACTATAAAATATTGCTAAGAAGCCTTATAAATAAAAGTTATTCTGCTTGGTATCTCTCTTATGTGATTAAAATAAGTGTAATGAATAAATCACAAACTAAAAATCTCCTAGGGTCAAGCTAAATAAATAATAAAACCTTCTACAGTTATTTGCAAATGATGACACTATGTTAGATTTACTCTTTGATATAGAAATATCTAACAATAACCTCTAATAAGAAGTATACGTTTGCAACATACAATATCATTGCCAGTATATTATAAGAAAGAAAAAGAAGAAATGTTACAGGTTCCAAAAGGAAAAACATGTGAATCAAACAAATATTATCTAGGAATTAGTTCTTTTGCATTGAGAAAATCAATAAATGTTTCTGCTAACTTTCCCCCTAATCAAATATTCTTAAGTGGAATAGTCCAAAAGTTTTAATATTTAATAAATTAACTTAGTCATAAGTGAAAGATCACATAACCATTTTATTTTTTAACCTTCTAAGAACCTGGTGATATATTCATAGATTTTCATCAGGAAGTTTTGTGTAGACAGGAGATTAAGTGCAGGGAGCACCAACCTACATCTGCAGCCCTTTTCCACATAATTTTGAGAGAGAGACTGGATTAGTTACCCAGGCTGTCCTTGAACTCTTAATCCTACTGTCTTAGTCTCTCGAGTAGCTGAGATTACAGGCATGTACCACTGCATTCAGCACTATATTCTTTATATGTTTTTGTTTGTCTTAAATATCCATAATAAAAATTTTTTTTGGTTTTTTTGGTTTGTTTTGTTTTTTCAGTACCAGGGATTGAACTCATGACCTTACACTTGCCAGGCAGATGCTTATGCCACTGAGCTAAATCCCCAGCTAAAAATGTTTTAAGTAAAAGATAAGCATTTAAGAAATGAGTGATGGTCAGGTGGGGGGGTGCGTGACTGTAACCCTAGCACTCAGTAGGCCGAGGCAGGAAGATAACCACGAGTTTTGAGGTCAAGCTGGGCTACATAGTTCCAGGCCAGCCTGAACTGTATAGCAAGACTTTGTCTTAAAATAAAAACAAAACAAAACAAAAAACCTAAACAGAAAGAAATGAATGACAGTATTTTTCTTATCAAATGCTTATTCCTCATGGAAACTTCATATGGAAAAGTCAAAACTTTGAGTTACATCTTATGGGAATATACAGATTCTGCACAAACTGTTAAACAATTTTCATCTACCAGGCTCCCTGGTTGTTTTTATCTGGACATAATATTCATTCTAGGGCCCAGTAAGCCCTCACTTCTTCTATGTATTCAACTTTTTGGAACTTGATATTTCTCACAAGGTTTGGTAACAGTGTCTAAAATCAAGTTGACAAAAGAATTTTGCATTAATAAAAAAAGACTCAGAGGTATAGTCAAATTTGCAGGGAATAAGCTACCCCTTTTCTGTATACTGAATGTCTTTCAGTGTGTGCATGTCCGTGTTTAATAAAAAAAAAAAAAACCTCCTGCTCTGGGGGAGAAATGTAATACTCTACAGTGTCATCTGCATGCAAAAGACTCCCAAAATCTTTTCAGTTAAAATATATTCCATTTAAAACTCTGAATACAAATTTGTCCTATTCATTCTGGATGCCACTGATTGATTTTTAATAAAGTTAGCTGGACAACATGATATCTTCTTCACACCAGTACTGGGCTGGGTCAGAGCAGATAATCAGCATAATGAGAGAGAGAAAGACAGACAGGCAGAGACAGAGACAGAGACACTGAGAGAGCACAAGTGAGCCATTTGGGACTCCTGTCTCCCAGGAGCTAATTCTACTCCTCATTCCTATTCCCAGTCCTTTTCTCCAATAAATCTCCCTACTTAAAAAAAAAGAAAGAAAGAAAGAGCTAATGAGTGAACTAAATAAATGCATAACAGAAAAGCAGTAGTGTGCAAGTGGCAGAACAGAATGGTTGATGAAGAAAGAAGGACTTACTTATCCTTGCATTGTACATCATACCATGCCTGGTGCACAAGTGGTGTTCAGTTAATACCTAACTGGGTTATGGCTCAGTCACCGACCACAACAGTATTCTAACAGTACAGAGCTCTAGCGGCACACCTGGCCAGCGAGCGGTACTCACACAACAGTGTAGCTGCCTGCCTTCTACACAGGGAACTCCCATTCCCTCTGCAAACTTCTGCTAGGAGCCAGGACTTTAGCCAGGTGCTGCAGAGCCCAGCCAGCCTCCAGCACAGGTGCTGGAATAAGGCCCTCTCAGTACTTCAAAAATACCTCTCAACACCCAGTATCAAAACCCCGCATTGTATTTGTAAACGGATGACCTGTCACAACATATTGAACTCCGTAACACTTTTTTTTTTTTTTACTAAAATCCCAAAGGTATTATCATGAATTCAGGGCAGTGACTTTGTAAGTGTCGGTGTTTCCAGTCTGAGAAGCACAAATGGTCACCACTGGCACAACTGACAGTTTATCCTCACCTGCAGACAGCCTCTTATTTACGGTTCTAGTATCTCCATAAAACTCACAAGCCGTATGTTGTGCTGCCTTGGGCTCCTTGTGCATACTTGTAAAACTGATGGCACATCAAGCTACTCCCTCAGGCACAACACTGGGACATTTGTTTGTATATCTGAAGAGTAATGTTTTTTCAGTGCCATTCAAAACTCCTTAGTGAGTCATCAAATTAAAATGGTGACTTCCAGCCAATATGTACCTCTCAATATAAATATGATAGGAAAGACAATATAACAGAACGTATCAGAATGCCTCACATATATAGGTATACATTATTTCATGAAGAGTTTCTGTTAGAAATGTGGTTATTATTATAGTTATATGTAATGTGTAAACAGAATTCCTTATTGTGGGTTGAAGTTGAAAAAGTTTTAAAATTTCTATACTAAAAGATCAGGAAACAGGGCTAGGGATATAGCTCAGCAGCACAGTGTCTCCCTGAAAAATACAACATTGTGAGTTCAATACCTAACACCAAAAAAAAAAAAAAAAAAAAAAGTTGTGTGAGATCAGAAAACAATAGTTAGAGCAAGAACTTCTTTAAGTAACAATAGTTAGAGCAGGGAATTATTAAAGTTTGAATAGCAACTCTGCCATGTATGTGCTCCATAATCTTGGCAAGCTGCTTTATCCCTCTAAACCTGTTTGCTGATGTGTAAACCAGGGTGCTCTACATAGAGATATCCAGTAAACAATGCAGGATGACTTTAAAGAGCCTTTTATGAGAATCACCCAACTCTGTGGGCACGCGGGGTCTCGGGATTGAAGGGGTGGGTTGCCTTGGTGACACCACACATTTAGATTTGTAAGACTCACAGGACCCATTTAGAAATAATTGTCCCTTACCTCCACAAGCATGGTGTTTGGCCCTTTAATGCCCATGTTGGAGTTTTACAGTGACATACACAACAGGAACCAAATGCCTGAATGTTGGGCTAATGACTTGGGCAGAAGGTGGGGAAGGGTTCCTTTTCAAAACAATCATCAGGCCTGGAGAAATCTAGTTTTCTGACGTTGTCCATGTCAACAGTAGCAGCAAACACAGAAACTTCAGGATTGCTGCCATGGTTTAGGCAGAGGCTTCGGAGGAGAGGACAAAAAGGACAAAGAGCTCTTTGCTGTCTCTACAGACCCCACGATTTCCACGCAGTATGATGCTGCCCACTTTCCCTCTTCTCCACCAAGCTTCCCCCCCTCTAGCACCAACTTTCAGGATGCGCCCAAGGGGCACGATGTCTTCCTGGCATCTCTTTTCAGCTCCACACTGAAGGTGGGATGAGGAAGGGCAGGAAGCCTGAAAGTCTGGGAAGACGCCAGGACAAGGGAGAAAGCAGAGATGTGTAGGGAGCCAAGGAGAAAACCAGCAACACAGGAAAGAAATGGAGAAAAAGAGTGACAGGGAACGAAACAAAGAAAAACAAACAAGGTGGGGGAAAGTGTGACGGTTTTAAAAGCAAACCAAAAGTTAAGAAAGAAAACAAAAAGAAAAAGAGAAGAGATAAACAGAAAAGGCTATGAAGACAAGAGACTGCCCTAATTCCAAGCACTGGCCATTCCTCCCTCTCCTCAGACCTGGCTTCTGCCAGGGAATTCTAGGGCAAAAGCCTGGGGCCTTTAGAGAAATATGCTTCACAAACTGATAAATCTCAGTCAGGCCGGGGACTAATACATTCCATCCTGCCTGCCAGGGCCAGGCACTACCGCAGGTGTCTCCACCCCTGATCCTTTCCCAGATACTGGTCTCACCTGCCTCGTAATTCTGTCAATCAGTCTTGTCCCGTATCACGCTCGCAGACATACTTTTACTGAGCTCAGTATGTTGCATCCCACATCTGACATATTTGAGGGTATTCAGGTATTTTTCAGGTTTAGGCATGGTTTGTTTGTTTGTTTGTTTGTTTGTTTTTGCATTTCAGAGAACTCAAGGATTGAAAAGCAAAGGCCTATCACCATCACACGGTCTGGCATCGCAGGAACATCTTATTTGCAGACCCTCCTCGTGCTCCCTCTTCTAGTACTGCTCCCTTCCCCTAGGAGCTACCAAAGGATTTGGCCTGTGCTTACTTCCTGTCTGGATGGCTCTTGCCTGTTCCACCTTCCAAATCACAGGCAAAAGGTGCAGCCAGTGATTGGAGAAGATGAACCAACACAGGGGTTGGTTAAGGGGTTCAAAGCGCAGTCTGATCTCAAATCCCCTCAAAATAAGAAGCCCTCCAAACAAATCCCATGTCCTTTCAGCTAAGATGAGAGGAGGAACCAGGCCTGTTCCAGTTTCCCAACACACAGTGCCACAGGGGTGGCTGGAGGGAGGAAGGCGGAGAAGAGAGAATTTCACTGTGCAGTGAGGAAACACCAACCTCAGCAAATATCTAGTGGGTGAGGCTGCAGGTATCTCCTGCTCCTTGGGGAGGAGCAAAGGGTCTTAAAGGCCTGGCATTCAGGGTTGAAGCCCAGCGTTTGGGGCCCAGGAAGAGAAGGGAATGAAAAGGGGAGGGAAACCAGCACGTGGCCAGGCGGAGCCAGAAGGACAAGAAGTGAAGTGCGAGGAAAAGGCCTCCCTGTCCTCTGGCCTGAAATCTGGCCCCAGGGTGGCCCCCTGGTGTGCCACACCCCCTGGCTGCCATGTTCACTCACCAAAACCTGAAGTTTCCCCTTAAAATGGAGAGTGAGCATGTGAGTGCAAGTCCAGCGGCCCAGCCTGGCTCAGGCGGTGATGGGGGCCATCCTACCTCACTTTGGGCTTCGAAGCTGTCTTTGAGACAGAAATACAGAGCATCTTTGAGGACACCTGCTCTGACTGTGGCAAAGTGGACAAAATGCTCAAAATACAAGAAAAGCAAGGATCAGGACCCAAAGAGGCCTCACTCCCTGTTTCTCTGGACTCTCTGTGGGGTGCCTGTGTGCAGGATTTCTGCAGAAGATAGTCCATTTTGTTAAGCCTTTGAATATTCAAATTGAAAGTATCGCGCAATCATTGATTGTCAAATCATGGGTTTCTAGAGGTTTTAAATACTTGGCATGAGAGGGAAAAAACTCAAACCTATACCCGAAGGTATAAAACATTAATTCTGTGTATCTTCTGCTCCAGGGACCTGGGTGCAGCCGGATGCTTTGTGAAACTTTAAAAATGTCGCATCTCTGCCTTTCTCCCTGCACAGGAGCCTTCCCGGGCGCTGAGTCCTTGCAGCTGCAGCATCCAGGCCCTGGCCCAGCTCCTGCAGACTACGATGTCCGGTAACTCAGCTGCTTCTCTGGGGTCGGGTCTTATGGGCCAGGGGCATTTCGATCCAGGTGTATTTCCACAGCTTTTCCTGAATGCAACAGAGAGACACAAAGTCAGGGCACGAAGGAAAGGACCGGGCGGGGATCCGGGGAGGGCGCAGGCCACGCGGCCGCTCCCACTCGGCGCCCGCTCCCCAGGGCGGGCAGAGGCGCAAAGGCTCCGGACAGCTGCGTACCCCGGGCCCACGCCCGGCCTCCCACTTTTCCACCGTCGCGCCCCGGGACCTCGCGGCGCAGACCTTGCGCGACTAGAAGCGGCGGCGGGGGGAGCTAGAGGCTGGCGGTGAGCAGGGAGCATCCGCGGCGCACAGCTGAGCTGCGGCGGTCTCCGTGCGGACCCCTAGCCGAGCCGAGCTCCGCCGCCTGCGGAGCCTCGGGCTCAGCGAGGAAGAGGGCCGGGAAGGACACAGGGAGACAGCGACCTGGAGGTGGCGCAGCGTCCTCAACCTGCGGGCGGTTAAGGGAGTCCCCGGCTCTAGGCAAAGAACAGCGCAACCTACCTTCCCGGAACGACCCTCAGCTCCCCGAATCCGGCCTGCGAGTAGGGGGCTCGCCATTGTCCAGTTGCGGTTCCCTCAGTGGCCAGGAGAGGCGCTGGCGGCCTGGCACTGTCGCCAGACGCTGACTGCGCAGCCGCCCCCAGCCCTCTCCCCGGAGCGCGCGCGCGATCCCCAGGGGGTCGCTCCAGGTTAGAGGTCAAAGCCCGCGTCGCCAGGGCTCCTGCAGCCACCCGACCCCCGCCGCAATAGCTCGCCCAGCCCGGCAGGACTGGCCTAGGAGCCGGCGCGACCTACTTACTGTGGCTCTGCGGGCCTGGTCGCGGCAGTCCCGGCTCCTGGCGCGGGGGTCCCTCCCCGTGGACCCTGCGGCTCGAGCCAGGTTGCTCGGGCTTGCCGGGCCGGAGCAGCCAGGCCCCGCCAGCGCAGGGGCGGCCCCTTCCGGAGGCGGCCTCCTAGCGATTGCGCAGCCCTGGGATCCCTGAAGGATTTCCCCGGAGTCCGAGTCCTCCCCGGAGTCCGAGTCCGCGCTGCGCCACGAAGAAACGAAGAAATGCCCGCACCAGAAAAGGGGGGAGGGGAGGGAAGAAGAGGAGACAGGAACGGGTCCAAGGGAGGAGGAGGAAAAGATGGAGAGCCGGCAAGGCCGAGGAGAGATGGCAGCAAGAAGGGAGGGATGGAGGGGAGACGAGAGGGAGTTCCCTGGCCTGGCTGCTTTACTGAGGTCAGTCTGGCAGGTCCATCACGGACGCCGGACGGAGCTAGCCACCGCGGCTTCCTGAGCTGGCTTCCAGACCAAGGGCACCTAGGGGTCGTGGCCTCTCCAGAAGCCATGCCTGGCCCGGCGGAGAAGGGACTGACCACTTGACACTGAACATCGCGTCACGGTGGGTAGGCTAGGATCACTGCTATGACTCCGAGTGCCCTTGGGTCCTTGTACCCTCGCCTCCCCCGGAGCCCCACACTCCCTCAACTTTGACTTAATGAAGGTGCCAGGTTCCCCCGGACTAGAGGCCACATTCCTGAGCAGAACAACCGGTGTGCTGATCTATGTTCCATCCCTCTGGAGCTCGGAAAACTACTTAGCCTCTGTTTGTTTGTTTTTTGTTTTGTTTTGTTTCGTTTTCACTCACTTTGTGTTCTCCAAATCTAGAAACTTGGTTTTGGGTGCCTTAGCCTACAAAGGATACACCGACTCCCCAGCCAGACACCCAAACCTCGGACTTGGCCACTGACTCAGTTTCCTTTCCCCAGAAAAACCGAAGGTGTATCAAGGTGTCCGGGTAAAGATCACAGTGAAGGAGCTGCTGCAACAGAGGAGGGCACACCAGGCAGCCTCGGGGGGAACCGTAAGCATGCACCCTCACCCCTCCCTCTTTCCCCAGCCCACAGCAGGTCTCTTCGGCCCTTTGTCTGGAGGCCCAGCCTGCCTCAGCGGCCACAGTAAGGTCTGTGCCGAGCTTGCTCCCACTTCACAGGATACCACAGAGGATACCACAGAGGCACGGCATGGGCTCAGGGCCTGGGAAGCCCACCCCTCACTGGTTAAAGCTGAGTGTGCAAGGCTGATTGGTATTCTGCAGCGACAGCCAGTCAGCAGCTAAAGAGATTAACACTGTGTGAGGAAGACAGCGTAGATACACTCCTCAGACGCTTAGATACACTCCTCAGACTCATAGAAAATCTCTCAGAAATTCACCTCAGTTTGAGGAGCCCTTCAGGTTAACATCTCTGTGGAACATCCTTCACTCTCTCTTCATCCTTCTGGAACTCAGCCTGTGAGATCATTTTATCTGTAAGTTGCCAGGCTCTGAAGGAAAGTCCTCAGCAGAAAAGGCCCAAGTCTCTGGAGTGCATGTAAAAATCACTTTCTTAAAATGTCATAAAGCCTTACACAGTTCCAGCTTATTACAGAATTGATCCGGGCAGTCATAAGCACCTGCCACTTTATATACCTTCCTAAAGCAGATAAGGATGTCAGGAGTGTTCAGAAAGGCCAACAGCAACAGAATCAAGCCAACAAAGTGAGGTTATCCCCAAAGAGAGTAGGGCTCCTCACTGAGAGCCCTCCAGAGTGGCGGCTGTATCAGACAAGGAGGGCCTGCTGGGATGGGTTCTTCTTCACCCTGTGGGTATCTGCCCCATAACAGTTTTTGTGCCTGGGGCTGTTTGTTTTCAGTGTAGAACTTCACATAAACACCCTTTGGCAATGAACCTCATGACAAGAGAGGAGGCACATAATGTAGAGTGGTAAGATGACAGGTGAACCCCGCCAGGTGAACCGGGTTCAGACCTCAGCTCCTCCAAGGTGTGTAACGTCCAGCAAGTTTCTCGGCCTCTCTTGCCTGTTTTTTCTCATCTTTAAATTGGAGATAATATCCAGGGTTAGATTCGCTAAATGCATATAAAGCACTCAGAAGAGCACTTTCCACACAGTGAGTGCTCAATAAATGCTATTATTATTTGGGAAAGGCAACTAAAATACAATTGCAACCAAGGATTGGAAGCCAGATATTCAGTAACATACACTATACTCTTTTCTCAGAGTTTCGAGTTAAGGAGTTAACTGATTGAGTACATACAGATGGAGAAGTTAGCATATCCAGGTGCAGGATTTCAGGTAACAGAAAAGCTTGGCTTTATAGTGATTAGCTCTTTTAACAGCCAGGGGAGGTAAGTATAAAAAGTCTTCTTATTGTTGGCTCTCAATTCATTTTTCTGCAGATCTGTCCATACTAACCAGGAGTCTACTAGGCTCCACTTCAATTTAGAGATGGTTACACAATTAATAAAACCAGATCTAGAGGGAATTGCAAAATGATTCTGGAGCCAAAATAAAGATCAAGATGTTCATTACAAAATGTAATCATTCAGTAAAGAGCTTCAGTCCTTGGTAGAATTCAGTTTCACCTATATTTGGAAAAGTTCATTGCTCTTGGAGCCTTATAGATTGGTTTTGTTGATGTTTCCCTATTAGCAAGTGCAGGATCTAAAGCATTTCACTAGTGTATGTGACCAATTTCTCTTCCCTGTACTAGTGACACATCTTTTTCTAAACCTCCTCCCCACAACCATGAGAAATAAAGCAGGACTCCTGAACCAATGTTTTGCTCAGAACACTGCTTTGCCTCCTGGCAGATTCCATTGGATCATCCGCTCACACACATGCAGAAGTACTGCACCTATAATTGCAGCAGGAGAGTCAGATGTAAAATCCATCACTAGATATGCTGGAGAATGTACTCAGCAAGCAAGGAAGGCAGCTAGCAGAGGGTAATTTATGCTTGCTCTTTGGTGTAGACCTCTCTAGTTTAACAGATGTCTCCAATTCGATTGTTGGCGGACATCCCTAGGAAACTTTAAATGGAGCAGAAAATTAATTGTATCAAATATTACAAAGCAAGAAGAAATTTTCTTTTCTTATAAAGCCAGAGTAGTATCCCCAGTTTGGAATTCTAATAAGGCAACCATGGACAGAAGTCATAGATTGAGACAAATACCCAAGTGGGAAGTTGTCCTAGAAGAAACTGTGCTTGCCAGACTGGTAAATTTAAGTTTTAAAATACTTATTTCAGCCAGATCAATTTACAAACACACTGACACACCCATCCACATGTATTTCCTCTGCCTTCAGGGTAAAGAGAAATTTCAGTTAGTACTTATCTAGAGATATAATTTACTTTACTTTTTTTTCACCATTAGTTTTTTAATAGCCGGGATGTGTATTTCTAAATTGTAGATTGTGGTTATTGATGCTGTTTGAAATCTAAGAGAGGCGCCTTTCTTTGTATTGGAGTGAAGTGGAAAGTGAACCCATGACTAGAAAGATAATATCAAGTAGGATATTGTAAACATACCTGGGGAGATAACAGCAGGATAACAAAGAGGCAGGCAAACAGGCACTCTCCGGGAAGCATGGGGTTAAAGATGAAACAGGTTTTTAAAAACCCACTCCTTCCAAGTCCTTTAGCTCAGAGCTGCGCCAAATATTTGCATAAGGAGCTAGCAAAGGATTCCAGTTTCCTGGTTCATGACATTACAGCATGGATCATTTTCCAAATTAACACCACCTCCTGTTTCAGCAGTGGCTGACTGTGCCTTTCTCCCAGTAGCTCGGTGTCCAGGAGTGAGTATCCTGGAACCCAAGAGAGGCCTGGCTTCCCATCACAATCCCAGAGCTATGCTGGTCCCTTTACACTTTAAATCCCCTGCCTGAAATTGAAAAACAAACAAACAAAAAATTAGTAGTTATCATTCCACTAGAAATTATAGGCTGCCTCACTAAATAGTTAAAATGAACAGTCTCATAAATTTTCAATACTGTAATGAAAAAAGCAAATTTAAAAAAATAGTAAAAAGCATACAAAGAGTTGAAATAGTTCCTAACAATGGACTAGAATTTTCTGATATGCTCCAACTCATTGACTACAGCTTTAAGACAGTGTTTTCTATTTTAATAGTTGGTGGATATTAAGAACATGTGAGAATTTTTAGCAACTCTGGTTTAAAAGCTTAGGAATTGTATCTTTTAGGGGACATGAATTCCTTAGACTAAGAAACCAGACTGAATAGGACATTTTTTAGGAAAACGATTGACTAAATCATAGTTGGATTAAACAAGTATCAGTCCTTATTTGTAAATAGAATAGTTTAATAGAAGGGGTTTTGCTGAGCTTTCTTGAGCTACTACATTTCCGTAACGGAAAAATTAAAACATTAATTCTTTTAAAAATCAAGATGAATAACTTAAAACTGAAGTAGGGAGTCTGATACTAGGGGGAAAAAAACCTCTCAACCAAGCAAACACAAAATTGAATCTAAATAAAATATAGCATCAGTTGTAAGTTTTAAAAAGTGCCTTTTTTTTTTTTTAGAAGAAGGAATCTGGCTTACCTTGTAGCAAAGGGAAACCTAGTTCCCATCAAAATATCTTAGCTTCTGTGCAGAGCTTCTGTGCTTCTCTTTGCTTCATAGTCATATTCTTGTTTTGGCAGCTGTCTGGAGGCAGCAGTGTCCACCCTTCAGACCCAGGTGCACCATCCTCTGCAGGTCAGTACAGCCAGCACTGCAACTGCTTCAAACCCTCTTTCAGAAGTCCATCTCCAAAGCTTTTCAGTGCTTGATTCAGGGGTTAAGATAGGCACCACCATTTAATTGGAATTCAACCAATCAGAAAGTGAAAAGGGCATAGTGGCTCCAGATGCAAGCCCAGCAGGGGAGCAAGTGCAGTTTTTCTGTCTTGCTTTCTGAACTGTCTATTCTCTGCTGTCTCTGCCATCTGTCCCAAGACTTTGCTTACATTTTTTCTAGTTCCTCACCTCCAAGTAACTAAACTTGACTGTAAGATCAAAACTTTTCAAGAACCTCTTTATCTTTTAGTACACTATGCAAAGGATACTGAATACCCTGAACACTAGAATAATGCCTTTGCTCCTGTTCATTCAGCTTCCAGCCGACAGGGGCTTCCCTCCTCTTCTTTTCTCTCTTCCCAGAGAGCAGTTCAAACAAGTGTAAGTTTTCCCAGCTCAATATAAATAACTCTATTACATAAACATTCCTTCCTGCCACTCAGCTGCTAAGAGATCATAAATAAGGAAGCCTGAGATTATGGATAGTTTCCACTGAATGTGTCGCTTTAACTTAACCATAAAGGAACTTGAAACTTCAAAAAAATCTCATGTCCTGTAGCCAGCCCCTTTGATGGGTATACTCTAAACCTCCCTTCTTGAGCATTTAAGAATAATCATGCATTGAGTCTATTAATACTAAAATGGAATAGGAGTGATGTTTTCCAAATTATTCTTGTTTAGCATTTAATAATTTTTATTACATTATCATGTAAACATGTCTACTATGAAAACACTTTGGTTTTTTTATTTTTTGCAATTTTAAAAAAGCAACACTAATTTTTACTCTACATTCATGATTTCTACTTTTATCATTTCCATTCTCATTAATGTGTATATATAAAATTCTTGCCTCAGAATTTAAGTGTTAAAAGATTAGGAAAGCAATACCCCTGAATCAAGAGAATTCTTTCCAGTGGCATCAGGAGTATTTTCATAGCCTCAAACAGATCTGTCAGTTAGTGCTGAGAGGTTTACTTAAACCTCAGATAAGAACTGGATGGTATGGGCCAGGAGTTTAGCTCAGTGGTATAAGTGCCTGCTTGGCAAATGCTAGGTCCTGAGTTTGATCCTCAGCACCAAAAAAGAAAGAAAGAAAGAAAGAAGAAAGAAAAAGAAGAACTGGGTGCTAATGCTTTTACAGCAGACTCAAGCTATCAAACTGTAACTCTTGGACATGGTTGAGCCACCATACTTTATTTTTGCTCACACCATAGTGCTCACTACATTATTAATCAAATTAATTTCACTGGCACTGGAATCTAAAATGACTAGAATGTCCAAGTGGCCTGCCTATTTACTTCTCTGGAACTTTCTAAGTACCTTTTCCTCCTAAGTATTCACATTATAGAAGAATACCACATTCGAATCCATTTTGCAATCTTAAAATCTTTTCTCTTTCTCCTCTAGGACTCTATCTTGAGCCTGAACCGATGTCTTCCACACCCAATTATTTGAACCCCCGAGAATTTTCCACTTGTGTTTCTTGTGAAGAAAACCCAAACTGCTTGGACCAGATCTTTGATTCCTACTTTCCAACTGAAACATTCTCAGAGTCCTTGCTGGACCCTACGCAAAGTGTCCCACACTGCCTGCCAGACAACTTCCAGGCCACCCCTTTCTGCTTTAACCAGAGCCTGGTAATTTATCTTTTTTTATATAACCTGATTGTTATAACTATGGAGTAGTAACGCTTTGTAAGAAAGCTTGCATCATCTTCTGAGGAATCATACAAATGCTATCAAGGAAACAAACAGAGAGCCATTTACAATGGAGTGTGCAGAGAGAGCTGCTTGTTACAGGGCATAAACCTTTTATACACACTTATTTATGATTTCCCAAGTAAGTTGATGGGTGGCAATACTCAATGTGTTTTAAACTGGGAAGTTAAGATATCTCCTAACTTGGAAATGTCTGGTTTTACCAACAGCTGCTGGATTTTTAGAGTCTTGAAAATGAAACTAAGGGTTGTATCTACACAATCCCAAACTTCATTCTGAAAGGGAAGTTGAGGGGTTAGGATTAGTTACAGAATTGGCGCTACTAACTAGTTGCTTTTGTGTCCTATAGGCACAAGAACTCATTTGGGTCAGAGATGGCAAGTAAAAATGCCCTGATCTTTGCAAGAATTTGTATCGTCTGTTCTTTATGGATCTCAAGTGCTCAAAAATGTGTTATTTTTTAAAATGAAGTAGGGTTTCCATAAGATCTATTTATCTAAGTATCTGATTAGATGTCTTTTTGAGACTTGTAATTTGTAAAACGTTAAATGTAAAGTTTTTAAGAAATTTAAATACTTTTTTAGTGTATCAATATACGCTAAAACGTATGCATATGGTTGCTGGCTCTCCATCACCCCGTTTGCTTCTAGCCTCCGAGTTAGGCTTTCTCCATGACAACTGTAGACTTGCATGAGAGAAGACAGCCAGTACCTTGCTCCTCAGGGGACCACGCTTTAGTGGCAGTTACTCAGCGTGGGTATCTCAGAGGCAGCGTCCTTGAGGACCCACGTTCTGCCTCTGAGTGCCCACCTAGTTCTTGCCAGTCAGGGGTGTGGAGGAATAGCCAGGGTGCCACCTGCAGCTTATATTGTAGCACACAGCAGGATCTAATGTGCAGGTGACCTAAAGTACAATGGGATTTTATGGTTTCAGGGCAAAACTTCCTCCAACGATGGTTGTGACAAAGGAAGCCAGTGAAGCAAGGCAATTGATTGTTGGGAAAGAAAGAGGCAGATACAGAGTATGGTGTCATGAAATCATGTAGTCAACAAATAGAATTACTTCTCCAGACTTGGGCTGGGTATTTTGTTTTTTCACCCCTGCTTTTCTTACCTTGTGTTAATAAATCCACACTGTGGAGTTCTTTTGATCCTGTCTAAGTTATCAAGCTCTTTGTGTGCTGCTTTTCATTTCTTTAGACCCCAGGATCGCCATCAGATTCCTCCATACTGTCTGGCTCCTTAGACTACAGTTACTCACCAGCTCAGCCGCCTTCGTATACTTCAGAGAATTACGGTTCTCCCCCTTCTCTGGACACACTGAACCATGGCTACCCCCAGGAAGACTACGCCTACTACCACTTGCCCTCGCATGCCCAGTACAACTGCTTCTCCACTGCCAGCACCCCGGTCTGCTGCTGTGTGTCTTGCGAGGCAGAGCACTTGCAGGCCCTGAGAACAGCAGAGTATTTCTATCCAAGCACAGACTGTCTGGACTTCACCCCCTTAGCAGCCACCCCCAGCGACTTCTACAAAAGGGAAACAAACTGTGACATATGCTATAGTTAATAGAAATTACATGATTTGAAACAGGGCGTGGGAGTATCTGTTTTTCTACCACATCCAGATGACAGTTCAAAATATGCAACCTGTTAACAAAATATCACAAGCACAGTTTACATGTCACTGTTTTCCATTTTTTGATGCTAACGTCAGCATTAATGTCAGGTCTCAAACCCGGTCATAGTGCCTACTTTATATGATGAGAATTACAATTTTTGTAGGTGACTTTCCATTTACTTTTCTGTATAACCAATAAATTCTGTCTCTTTTTTAAACTAATAAATAATTTTGTATGACTATGTTTTGGATTATTTTTTATACATTTACCATTGTCCTCTCTGTTTGATTTGAATATTTTCAATTAGGTCAGGAAATCATCAACTACACTTGAGTGGTTTCATTTTACTTACTCATAAACAAAAAGTATTTTAATGTAGTGGAATGCTGTTGCTACCATAGAACAGGACGGAAATGGCTGCTATGGTAGAAAAGCAACATCTGCCTCTGTATTAAATGAGAATGCACATTTTAGGACAGCATCAGAAAAAGACATGAGTGAAGCCAGGCCTGGTGGCACATGCCTGTAATCCCACCACTCGGGGAAGCTGAGGTAGGAGGACTGCAAGTTCTAACCCAGCATGGGCAATTTAGCAAGAGCTGCCTCAGAATTAAAAAATTGAAAAAGTACTGGAGATCAAACTCAGTATGAAGGATGTAACTTCAATGCCCGATAACCCAATATCACAAAAGGAGAGGAAAAGGGGGGGGAAGGAAAGGAAGGGAGAAATCTGGATGAAAGTTTCTTCTATCTGATATTGGCCAAAGAAATGTTAATATGACCAAAACCACAATTTAACTGAGGTAATACTAACTTGTAGTTCGTTTCCAAAGCACTGTTATGTTAATTTTTTTGTCAAATACTTGACCTTTTTTCCCTTGGGCACAGCCATATGGTTTTGGATTTTGGTTGCCTTATATTTATGAATTTCTGCCATAGGTCCTTTAATATGCATCACTCATGTTTACATTGATTTTTAGTATTATGCTGTTTGCAACTGACTTTCAGATTTTAATTCCTCCGATTAACTTATTTGAAGAAATTTACTGTCTTCCAAGGACAAAGAGTTACTTAAGCTACCTATGCTAGGATATGCTATTGAATCTTGCTTGCTGAGAGCAATTACAAAAGACTCGATCACGTTACCAAAGTCTGGAGAGCATTTTCCATATTTCAAACTTCAGCACATGGCAGCAATACTGGTGCCATTATCACCGGCCACAACCATTTTCTGAAGCCTTCTGGTTTACCAGAATTGTCCACAGGCTTTCCTTCTTGCACATTTTAATCTTTGTTACAACACTGATAGCAAATTGAGGAGTTGTAGGATCAGAAAATTTAACTCACCTGCCCAAAGTTGCTCCGCCCATCAACACACAAGTTTGGGTGTGAAAGAATTCAAAGAATTCTGCTCCTTACTCCCCCATAATGTAAAGTTTGAGTCACCATTTGAGAAACACTGTTCAGGAATATACAGGATCATTAAACCCCAACTTCCTCATACACAGGAAGATCCATTTCCATGAGGAGGACTGTATCAGACACTCCAGACGGGCAAGACTAAAGCAGAACAGCAAGACGCCAAGCATAAGAGCTGCCTGCATCCTACAGTATGGAGGACAGGCCAGCTAAACATGACCTCGGTGGGCTTCTTCCTATCAGGAGATGAATGTGCTTTCAAAATGCCTTAGTTTTCCTCTCCCTGGGGCCTAAACTAAGGCTTGGGCAAACATGACAAGCTACAGCCTGTCTTACGAAATAGTTGTGCCAGGGAAATAGAACAATGGCTGCCTTTCTGAGATGCCAATAAAACTAAAATTTTAATGGCTTGAAACTAAATTGAAACTGGCCGGTTGTCAACAAATATCTATTCACACAGACCAAAGCCCCTGCATATTCTCCACTCACCACCAGCGGTCATGCCCAAAGACAAAAGAGCAGAGAAACCAAAGATGCCCAGTGATTGGCATCAGTGTAGCCTTTTCCTGGATACCAGCCTTTTTTTAAAAAAATATATATATATATTCCCCCTCAATCCTCTACCTTCTGAGTCCATTCTCTTGCAGCTCTAACAGGATTTTTGAACCCCTGTATTTCCTTTTCTTTCTGTTCCCCATGGTTTTGTGCTAGATCTAGTATGGAAAATGATTCAGCGAAATGTGAGACTAAGGCAAATGCAGATAAGGTGTATGACAATGTATAGCTCCACCTGAACACAGTTTTTAAGAAATTCGCAGATTCTGAGGCAGACGAGACACCTAGTGTATTAGCAAGTGGATGGCCTCTGCTCACTCAGGGTCTTCCCTGCTGCAGCCCACGCAGGGCAGCCCAGGAGCTGGACAAACCACGTGCCAATGGCAAGGAACAACCAGACTGCCTCTCTTCAAACATAACAGGCAGCAGGATAAAATATAAAAGCTTATGCCTCAGTGTGAAAAGCACAACCCAGCAAGTCTGGTGTGGGACCCAGGCATCTTTATGTTTTAAATACACTAAGCTGATTCTAATGTAGATGACCCTTTATCCACACTTGTAAACACTGACCTATTCAGTGAATTTTTCACGTGAAGGGTCTCTTAGCACAGCACTAACAGTTTACACGGACTGAGCTGTTTCTGTGGGTCAGTGCTGTGGGCACTGTCTCATGCAATCCTCAAACAACCAGATAAGAAATGTATTATTACTGTTCTCATCTTTATAAATGATGACACTGAAGCTTAGAGAGATGAAATAACCTGCCCACAGTCACACCACCTATAAATCACAGTGAGAACTCTCCAGCTCAGGTTAGGTGATGTTATTATCTGAACTTCCAATACCTCAGTGCACTTTCCATGCATTATACCTGGAAGGATAATCGTTCTGGAATCCATATTTAGCCTTAAAAAACCATATATATTTGTAGCCAGTTCTTCATGGGCTACAGAAGCATTTGATAAAATTATAATTGGAAGTTTGAATGAATAAATATGTTATTCTGAACCATCAGAGAAATTAAACAAAATGTTAATGAAAGACTTACTACATGCAAGACTGATCACATGCCTTCAAATGCAAAATCAAAGGTTAAAAGGGGAGTTGTTTTAAAAAGAATTTCAGTTAAAATGGACATGGGCTGATTTTCAAATTCTTGGGAAACTTAAATTAGGAGTTAACTCTTGAAGCATAAGAGAGATGAGACAAAGCCAAAGGTAGTGAAGATTTGGAAACTATTATCTCGAGCAATGG
>PVJX010023105.1:0-30243 GCA_004027295.1 Dolichotis patagonum | reverse complement strand
GCAGGTCCCGAGGCGCCAGGGTCTCTCCCCTGCAGGCCCCCCAAAGTCCACCATACTCACCTGCTATTTCTTTCTGATGAATTGACCATTCCATTTCCAAAGTTCTGAAATGGCCAACAGACCACAGAAAGAATTCTCTTTAGGCTCCTGTTTGAAACCAGCAGCTACAGCGATCTGCTGGCCTTGCTTCAGGGCCACTAAACTCTCTTTTTTAAAAAAGATTGCACTTAGTGAGCTCTTCAATGTGCCAGCTTTGTGCTAAGTGATCTACATGCACTCTCCCATTTAATCCTCACTTCAACATCATTAGGCCAAGGCTCTCCCCGATTAACAGTAGGCAAATCAAGGCCCAAGGAGATTAAGTAGCTTGCCTAGATCATGCTGCTAATGATGGTGAGATCAGGTACTTCCTTGACATTCATGTTTGTAGCACAGTATCTACCACCTGCACTGCACCCAACCTGTGCATGCCCTGTCTGCATGTTAGGCATGGTCTGCATGTAGACCAAGACACTAAGGAGCCTGAGATTGGGGCTTGGAGGTGAGACAGTAATGGATCAGGATGGTGAAATTGTCAGGCGATCTTTCCAAATTCCCACTATCAGGTTACAGAGCTTTAGAAATAAGAATTTAAAATATATGATTCCTAAACAATATTGCATCTACCCTTTAGGAGTCTCCAATTGTTACCTGTCGATTAGTTTTGTCACTCTGGTTTTATTGCCATCCTCCTCTCGGATTATCTCTATCCTCTTGTTTTCCCACAGCTTTTCGGCGCATTGCTCAACACACGGAGTGCGTACTTGTTGATTTTAACGTGCATCTGTTTGCATGTATGCGCAGCAACTGGGTAAAGGACGTGGGGTGCGGGATGCATTGTGCATTCCTTTTCCTCATTCCTTTTCCCTTGAGCAGCTGCAGCTTAGATGCTTTCCTTCTCCGGGAATGAGAAAGAAGGGGGAGGAGGCAGAACCGCCGACCCTTTAACAAGTTGTCCCTCAGAACAGGTGTCTACCCCGCCTCTGGCGGGAGAGGGAAGGCTGGATGCTTAGTGACATCAGCGTCCAGCCAATGAGAAGTCAGGCTGCGGCAGCCATACCAATGGGCAGCCGGGGGCGGGCCCGTTCCCTGAGAGCCGGGCGGGCTGGTCTTTCGGCCGCGGTTGAGTCTCCGTTGCTCCCGCTGCCGCCGGCTGCTCCTGGCTGCTCCGGCCGCCGCGGGTCCCCGGCGCTCAACCCTCAGCTCGGGCGGCTCCGCAGCTCCCGGGCTCCCGCCGCTCGCGCTCCAGTCGCGGCGCGGCTCATGCCCCGAGGCGCGGGGGGCGCAGGTGGGCCGGCCGCGGCGGGGAGCTAGGCCCCCGGGGGCGGCGCGGACCATGGCGCGGAGACCGGGGGCGCCCCCCGCCTCCGGGGAGGAGTTCTCCTTCGTCAGCCCGCTGGTGAAATACCTGCTGTTTTTCTTCAACATGCTCTTCTGGGTGAGTCTTGGGGGTCGCAGGGCCACCTGAGCTGCAGGGCACCTCTGGAAGGTTGAGGAGAGAGGCACCCCGGGATGCTCGGTGCCGGGCGAGTTTTATTGCTAATGACACTTAGCAGGATTCCTCCAAGGGAGGGACTGGCGGTGCCACTGGGTCAGGAGGGGACGCCCGAGGGGTGGGCGAGCAGCTCAGTAAGGGTGAGGGGACTGCACCAGGCCAAGTAAACGTTGGGGGAGGGGCTGGTTTTCCAGTTGGGGCCAGGCAGCCCTAAGGTGCTAGCGTGTTAGGGATTGGGGACTTTCAGACCTGAGAGGCTGGGCGGCCCCACCGGAAAGAAAGAAGAGGAAGGGAGAAAAAAACCAAATATCTCCCCCTTCCCTCGGGGAAGAAGGGTCAGGGGGCTTCCCTGCTTTCTTTTGCAGGCCTCTGTTGCTCCCCTCCGGGCAAAGGCTGAGAAGGGGCAGCCATGGTATCCTGGCTTTCTCCCCACGCCAGGGCTGCCCCAAACTTTGTGCTGCCTTTCTCAGGACCAGACCCCTCCCCGTGGAGCCTGACAGTCCTAGGTGTTGTAGGACCCAGTGTTGGCTGGAACGCCAGAGGTTCTTTCAAAATCTTCTGCTTGGGGATGGAAAAGTGGAAAAATTCCACCCCTACTCCGCCATCACTGTGAACTTGACTGACCCCAGCAGATAAGTTCCGATCCACAAGCCTTCATTCCCTCTTTCTTAAGCGCGACCTGGTATGATCAGGGAAGACAGGGCCAAGAATTGAGCTGGACTACATTATGAAATGCTAGCTTGATCCTATTTCATGGCTAGACAGTCCCTGGGCCCCTCTGAATTTGAGAACACAGGGAAGCCCCTCCCTGTAGCCCCATTTCTGTGCCAGCTGGTACCACACCAGACCTACCTTTCTGGGAGCCCATCATCCTTGCCCACCTCAGCCTCAGACCTACAGTTAAGATTTGCAAGTGAGAGACATCGTGAGTCCAAAATATGTTTCCTAGCAGAAGTAACAGACCAGACATCTAAGCCAGCTGCTAGAAAGGTTTCACAGGGGCCATGGTGTGAAGTGCAGACACAAAGCACGTAAGTGCTAGCCTATTGGGCCAAATGAGAAAGATCCCAGAGGGTGGTGATGACAGCTCACTCCCAGCCATGTACTCTTGGGAAAATTGAAGTTTGGGCTTTTATCAAATTCTCAGTTTTAGAAGTGGAAAAAAAAATACAGCAGGCATCTTGTCCAGCATCCACATCTTATATATGAGAAAGCTGAATCACAGTGATGTTAAATGTTTTATCTAAGGCCCAACAGCTGGTTAGTAGGCTTGGTTTGGTGATTTTTTCTGCTGAACCAGGATGCCTCTAGGGGAAGTCCTATAGATGGGGTAGTGTTGCTATTAATGGTTAAATAGTCAACCTGAGTTCCCATGGTCTGAGTTCTACTTCACTGGAGGTTAGGGAAAAACAGAAGAAGATCCCTTAGCACCCCTCTGCCAGGGTAGGGGATGTGCCTAGGGGAACTCCCCACCTAGGGGTAAGTACAAGCAAGAACTCCATCAAGCTCACTGAGTCTGGTAGGCCAGAATATGCTAGTACCAGTATGAAGTATCCTCCCAAGGACCTCAACTCATTGCAGCTTCTTGTCTCAGCAAAACTCCTGCTTCATTTGGAACATTTGGCACCTTCCTCTTGTTGGGATTGGTGTTACTGTTTTTTGAGAGAAAATCTCCCTATGTAGTTCAGGTTGGTCTTGAACTCACTGTGTAGCCCAGTCTAGTCTTAGACTAATGTCTTCCTGCTGTAGCCTCCCAAGTGCTAGGATTACAGGCATACATTACCACACCTGGCTTGGCACCTCACTCTTGTCTGTGCTCCTCAGCAACAGCAGCTGGGTACATCTGTTATCCTATATTCATGCTCATTATCTAAGACTTCCCTTCCCTACCTCTCACCCCTTTTACCAGACAAATGACTTTGGGAAATCACAACCAGAGAGAGAGTTTGGCTTCATAGACCCATAGACCCTTGATAAAAATGCTTCATTCAAGGTCAGAGAGGACCTAGCTAGCCAGACTGGCACCACCCCAAGTAGAGTAAAGCCCCTTCTTGGCCCCAGGGTAGACTCAAAAAGTCAGAGGCTCTAGAAACAGCACATTAAAGGACAAGAGGCCCAGCTTCTCTCTGACATCAATTTACTGTGTGACCCTAAGCCAATGTCTCTGTCTCTGTCCTGAATCTCCTCTAAAGGAGAAAATTTATCTGCCTCTGTGAACTATTTAAAGATAAATGAATCACTTTGGGGACTAGTCTCTTTTTTCCTTTAAGACTTGGGGCTAGATCTAAGAATGAATCTGTGTCCTGGTATCCCTGGGCCATTGCCCTGCTTAGGAGATAGTACTGTTTAGGGGTTCCTAAACAGTCACCTCCCCCCGGGGCACAGAGCCACAGAGTGACACTGCATACCCATGCAAGTGGAGAGAAAGGGCTGCTTCCAGGGATCAGGAGATCTTTCTTCCCATCCTACTTCAGGGACTGGTTAAATGCTTTCTTTTTTGCAAGCTTCTGCCATCCTAATCGAATTCCACCCTTGGCTAGAACTGCTGGCCCTCACCTTTGCAGGCAGAGCACATGTCTGCCAGCTGCCGAGGTGCTGTGTGGGGGTGGTGTTTGTGTTTATGCTGGGGACACATTAGGAAGGTGGCCATAATTATCTGGATTCACACTCAGTGGTGGCAGCGGCTGCCACTGCTGCTGCTCCAGGAGGCCTGACTCTTAAGGCTTTTAGAGTTTGACTCAGAAAGCTGCTATCTACTTTTAAGCCAGGACCAGTTCCTCCTGTTTATGTTTCAATCTTACTTCCCCTTTCGCCTGAGAGTTCTAACTTTTTCCCCCAGAACTGTGTTGTTAAGTGATTAACTGTTAAGTTTCCTTGGCCTAGAATAGTTGCTCCAAGATCCTAGAAATTGTATTTAAACCTTTGAGAGGCAGCTGTCTTTCCTTACCTCCTTGTGTTACACATCTCAGGGGGATGTGTGTTTTTTTATCATCCTTGGGCACATGTTATCAGGAATATTATTAGTGCTGCCCAGTTCCTCCCTCACTGGTCCTTGGGGCAGCAGTTGGAGTGGCTTTTTCGTCAACTTATCTTCAGTGGCCATCCCTCTGGGTTCCTGTGCACCTCGTCCATACTCTGATGGTCACACCCCTTACCTGGGCTGCAGTTACACGTTTATATAGCTGTCTTTCCTTGTAGACTTCAGGCTCCTGAGGGTAGGCACTACCTTATTCACTTCCGGTTTCCTAGCACCCAATTGTGTTTGACAGAAAGTGGGTGTTAATTGAAGATTTATTAGTGGTAAAGCTTACTGGGCAGGGCCATAATATTCTTCCCTTCTCTTTCCATCATGGACACTGGTCTGTCAAGATGCAGCCCAGCCTTAGGTGCTTGAGCATTCTTGGTGTTGAGTCAGTCTTCTGTGTTTTCCTCTGGACGGTCCTTTGGCCTGATACCCTACCTCAGGCCAGGTCAGAAAAAGTGCCAGCCATCCTCTCTAGCCTCTCCCTCAGAGCCAACATGATAACAATCTACAACACTGGGGATTTTTTTGTTTTGTTTTGTTTTCTTCCACTGCTACGTATGGACCCCCCCTCCAGGTCTTTCCTATCCTAATCTGGTCTTCTGTCCAGGACCATTGTATACAGGAGCCCCAGGACACTCAGAGTTCCCTCCCTCTTCCAGCAACCCCACCTCTCCTGGCTCAGAAACCATTAGAAAATGGCCAGGTATCAACCAAAGTGAAAATCCTCCGGAAGCAGTTTTCTGCTACCCAACCTCCCCTACACTACACATATTTCCCAAAACCTTAGGAGCCTGCATCCCTCTTCTCTTCTACTTTCCCTATAGGTTAGGCAGGCTTCAATAAGTGAAGTGGTCAGATTCATTTACAAAACCAACAAAAAAAAGAAAGACAAGAACCATACCCTTTGCTCTGCAGGTCACAGGCAAGCCTCTAGCAGCTCTGCCTGCCTTGTACCAAGTAGATAATCGTAGTATTCAAGCACCATTTAAAAAGAATAAAAGAAATCACAGGGTACCTCTCCAAGTCTTGGTAGCAGACTGTTGTTTGCCTAGTTATTCTAGGATTATGAGTTTGAATGTCTGTATTACTTGAACTCTTGACTTTCCTGCCTGACTCACAACCTTGGAAAAACAAAATCAACTTTGGCCCAAGGGAGATGCTAAAGGATCAGCTCCAAACATTGGCAAAGAGGGAAAAAGCTAAGAGCCTGTGTCACCCAGACAGTTACCACCATAGAAATCGAGTCCTGGGGTGACACAGGGATCTAGCATGGGCAGTGAGAGGGAGGGTCCAGCTTTAAGTCTGGCAGGCTGTGACTTCTTTGAAGTCTCCTAAAATTAAGGGTAGAAAGTTCTAGAAACTAGAGGCGGAGATGCCACCCTCCCACTTCCCTCTGAGTTTGAGAGAATTGTTGCTTTGGGATTTTTGTTTGTGGTGCTAGGGACAGAACCCAGGGCCTCAGGGATGCTAGGTAAGTGCTCTGCCATTGAGCTACATAGCCCTAGCTAATTACTGTCCCCTCAACTGTCCTCATCACCTTCAGAAGAAGGAAAGAAACTAAGTAGGAGGGGTGGACTCTGAGACAGTTCCACCTGCTTCCTGCAGACTGAACTTTGGAACATGGGGACAGCACTTTCTCTTGGAGAGTGTTCAAGTTGACAGGTCTTGTGTGGCCATGCTGTGTCTCCCCATTCAAGGTGTCATTCCAGGGACCTCCCTGGGAGCCATTTCCTGGCTCTGCTGGCACTCTGTCACCTCCCCCACACTATCTTCCTTCCCTTGCCTCCTTTGGAGATTGCCAAGAGAATCATAATGGCCCTAGGTTAACACAAGGGTTCTAAGGGTGCTGTGTGCCAAAAGTAGGAAGGCAGCTATGTGGCTGAAGCCATAAGGCTTTGGGGATATTTGGATCTAGGTTCTAGTGCTGCTTCAGCTGCTCATCGATTGAGTGAACCAGGCTGTTACTCTACTTGAAAATTCTGTGGTTCTCATTCTCTAGAATGGAGCTCCTGGCGCCCTCTTGGGGTTGTGATTGGAATGGAGTGAAGTAGCATCTATAAAATACTTAGCGCAACTGTATGAAGCAGCATGTACCTATATCACCAGCACCATAAGAAGCTGAGGCCAAATTTGACTCCAGCCTAGGTGAATTAGCAAGACCTTGGCTCAAAATTTTAACAAATTTAAAGGCTAAGGATGTGATGTAGTGCAAAGGCCTTGTGGTTCAATCACTGTAACTGGGGGGTAGAGAAGGACACTGTCTGGCTTAGCCCTCATCACCAGGTAGCTGCTACTGCTGTTCTTGGAAATAGCACCTAGAAATCCTGTGCTAGGAAGTGGGCTTAGAGAATTAGGAGGA
Organism: Dolichotis patagonum; assembly: GCA_004027295.1. Classification (NCBI taxonomy): domain Eukaryota; kingdom Metazoa; phylum Chordata; class Mammalia; order Rodentia; family Caviidae; genus Dolichotis; species Dolichotis patagonum. The sequence goes on along the minus strand of PVJX010023105.1, from coordinate 23,325 downwards.
AAATCGCTTTTCGGCCTTCTGGCTAAGATCAAGTGGAGAATTAGGAGGAAGGTTGCTCCAGACAGGAGGAAAGAGTGGCACTAAATAGGGCTTGAGTTTAGGTAAGGGACAGCCTTGAACTTGAACCCCCTTTGCTTATAGTCCCACCATTAGCCAAAGGAAAATGATAATGAATGATGCTTCTCATTTTCTAGGAGTTTTTTGTTGTTTTGTTTTGTTTTGTTTTGTTTTTGTTTGCTGGTTTTTGAGACAGGATCTCGCTATATAGTTTAGGCTGGTTTTGAACTCACAGTATAGCCCAGGCAGGCCTTGAACTCATGACAATCACCCTGCCTCAGGTTCCCACGTGCTGAGATTACAGGTACACACCACCATGCCAGGCTGCTTGTTTTGTTCTGTTTTTGTCTTTTTTTTTTTTTTTGGTACTGGGGATCGAACTCACAACTGCGCGCTTATAAGGCAGGCACTATGCCACTGAGCTAAATCCTCAGCCCTGTTTTTTGTCTTTTTGAGACAGGGTCTTGATAGGCGGTTCAGGCTGGCGTTTGGCTCACTTGTAACCCAGGCTGGTCTCAAACTTGCAGCCATCCTCCTGCCTCAGCCTCCCGAGTGCTAAGATTATAGGAGTGCACCACCACGTCAGGCTCTTGTTTTGTTTTATGAGACAGGGTCTTGCTATGTAGTTCAGGATGGCCTTGAACTAGCTGCAATCCTTTTGCTTCAGCCTCCTGAGTGCTGGGATTACAGGTGTGCACCACCATATGAAGCTTTCATTTTCTGGTTTATAAAGAATTGTCCTGTGTACCCTAGGCTTAGAGTCCCCATCCTGCATCCAGGCCTTCCCCAGGCCCTCTCCTCCGGGCTTGGTGCTCCACCTTGATCTTAGGGTACAGCTCAGGGGAAATGAACTCAGAGCCCATCTGCTGTGGCATCAGGCTTGAACACCCAGTAATGTCCTAGGGGATAGAAACAAGGGCTTTTTCCTCACAGACACTAAATCATGGTTGTCTTTTTCCAATTTGCAAGAAAAAAAGTCAAGATAATGGAGAGGGCAAAGATATCTGGAAGTAATTTATACCAAACCAGCAGCTGCAGTAACCGCAGTTTTGTCTTGAGCTCCGTAATGTTTTCCTTAGCCAAAAACCACATTAAGTCACCTTCTAGTCCAAAGCATTCAACAAATGGTGGCAAGGCAGAGCCACCAGAAACAGACACCTATTTCCATGACAGATATGGTGATGCTGTATTAGTTGGCGGAGCCACATTCTGTATTGCTATATGGACATATACAGCAACACAAACTGGAATGGAATAGAACCTTTCCCATCTTGGCAGAGTCACCCCAGAGGAATGGAGGGATCAGTAATCATGCCAGCTGATATAATACAGCTAAATTGTTTCAAAATCAAATCATAATTGATGCCAAGTAAAAGCACTGTATATCCATTAAAATATGGCATAATGTAGAAATAAAGTACAGTTGAAACCTTAAAAAAAAAGATAATGGAGATAATTTTCTCAATTTTCTTTTTTTTGTGCTGAACATGGTTAGTGCCTGCAGCTTCTTATCTACCAGCAAGTACTAGCAAAGGGGAGAGGACCAGTAATAATGAATACTGTGCAAAGCTAGGAAGCAATTTATTTAGAAAATGTATTTTCCAAAGCCATTTATTTAGCCTGTATTGTTTATGAAGTGCAGAGACATACATCTGACGGCCACATCATCTGTTAGTAAAATTGCTCCTTATCTCTATGATAGAAATTAACACCTTATGCTTCATCACATGATACCCAGAACATAATAGTATCTGTGCAATATTCCTATCAAATATGTATAATCTGAATCTAATTGTGTGGAAACAGATGAATCCAAATTGAGGGGCATTCTTCAAAACAACTGGTCTAGACCTATCAAAAATGTCTAAACAAGTGCCGGCGTGAATATGAAACCACTGGAAGCCTCCTATATTACCAGTGGGAAGGGAAAGTGGTGTGGACCCTATGGAAAGTAGCTTGGCAGCTCTTCCATAAATTAAACTTAGAATTGCTACATGACCCAGCAATCCTAATCTTAGGTATAGGCCTGAAAAAATTGAAAACAAGTATCCAAACCAAAACATGTACATAGATATTTCTAGCAGCACTACTATTCACAGTAGCCAAAGGGCGGAAACAGCCCAAATATTCACCAATGCATGAATACATACACACATTGCACCACATCTATACAGCTACGCTTTTTATTATAGTTTAGTTTCAGACAGAGTCTTCCTGAGTCACTCAGTTGCCCAGCCTGGGCTTCAATTTGCAATCCTCCTGCCTCAGCCTCCCAGAGTGCTAGGATTACAAGTGTGTACCACCATACCTGGATGACTTTGAGATTTTTTAAAAAGTGCTGCTCAAGCATTTTATAGAATGTCCTTTTATTGGAACTTGCTTGATGTTTTTCTCATGTTTATCTTGGGGCTGTGGATTTTGAGGCAGAACACCACAGAATAAAGAACCATTTTAGTAACATTGCTTCATAGCAATTTGTCAACATCATCATTGTTGATGTTGGCCTTGGTCTCTTAGCTGAGGTCATATTTGTCAGATTTCATTGCTGTGATTACTCCCCCCCCCCTTTTTCTATACTGCAACCTTTGGAAGAAAATTCTAATCCACAATCCACATTTTAGAAACAAGGAGTTATGCTTTACTTCCTTGAAGGTATCTTTATAAATTACTTGGGATTCTTGACCAAACATGGTGGTGCATATTTATAATCCCTCCACTCAGGAATCTGAGGAAGGAGGATCACTACAAGTTCAAGGTCAGCCTGAGCTACATAGTGAGTTCAAACCCTGTCTTAAAAAATAAATAAATAGGAATAAATAAATAAATAAATAAATAAATAGGAGGTTTTTCTTTTTTCCTCTATTTACTTATTGTCATTTGTTTCTATTGACATGAACTAACCAATACGTATTTTATTCCATGGGTACTAATTTACGACATCTTTATTTTGATGCTGAAATTGCTTCAGCTTAGGCCATTGGGAGCTCTTTTAGGTGACATCTGTGTCTCTTTGGTATACCTACACTGATGAGAGAATTTTGTTTCTATTTTTGTTTGTTCGTGAGCACTTCCCTACTTTCTAGCATAAGATGTTCCAGACTTGTCTTAAATATTTCCTGCCCCAATCCTAGAATCAGCTATTTCTCCAAGGAACCAAGGGATGGATACTTTGACTACAAGATGATTACTCACCTTACCTGAGGATACAGGCCCTGGTGCATGCAAATTATCTTATATTATTTGACCGACAACTTTTTAGGAATGTACACTTTGCTAAGAGCTAGGCTCAGCTATCTTGAAAAGTATACCTAACTTTGAAAAGTTTCTAGTCAGGCTTCATTCTGACAGCATGTGAAAAGAAGTGTCTTTATCTCCATCTTTTTCATAAAAGGAGGTCATTGTTAATAATGTGGGTGTTACAAGGATTTTGTAAGAAAGATAAACAGTGGAAAGTTTACCAGAATGGAACAGCAAAATTCTGTCTGCAGATGTAGCCACTGCATCCATATACCCTTGGTCAAGTGTCTCTTCTACTCTTTTGGCCTCATTTTGGTGGTAAACATCTGCATGTGTAATCCCAGCACTCTGGGAAAGTGAGGCAGGAGGATCCTGAATTCAGTCCTAACCTGGGCAACTTAGTGACTTAGCAAGACCTTATCTAGGAATGTAGCTCAGTGCAATGGCCCTGGATTCAATGCTTAATTAAAAAAAGAAGAAGGTGAGTTGGATCCAATTTCCAAAGTTCCATACAGCTCTAACATCCCATGCTATTACCAGCTGCAGCAGTGCTAACAGTTGGATGGCATAGCTCTGAGGAGTGCACAGTGGAAAGTGAGGTAGAAATAGAAGTGTGCAGAGTGCTGTAGTGAAGTGTAGACTTTGAGAGTTCAGGGGAGACACATCATTAATAATCATATTAAATATTAATAATAATAGGAAAGCCTTCATCTAACTTTTTTTTCTTTTTGAGACAAGATCTCACTAGATAGTTCAGGCTGGCAGTAAACTCACTGTGTAGCCCAAACTGGTCTCGAACTCACAGTGATCCTCCTACCTCAGCTTCCCGAGTGCTGGGGTTACAGGCATGCACTACCATGCCTGGCTTAATGTTGATTTCAACTGTTTGAAATCCATGACTGGGCCAGGGATTTAGCTCAGTGGCATAAACGCCTGCCTTGCAAGTGCAAGGTCGTGAGTTCAATCCTCCTCGGTATCAAAAAAAAAAAAGAAATCCATAACTGGTTGTGCTTTAGGCTCTCCGGCATGGCTGCACCTTGGAATCATGTGGAACACATCCATAACTACTGTGGTCTAGGCCCCAAGGCCAGCGGTTCTGACATACTTGGTTTGTGCCTCAGCCTGCACAGTGAGAGTTTCTTAAGTCTCTTCCTCTACTCCCAAGTCTTCAGGTAACTAATAGCAGCTGAAGTTGAGAATCTCTGATGTAGACTATAAAGGCTTTTAGTCTCTCTCCAGTATAATGCCTAGATTATAGGCCCTCAGAGTACTTTGTACATAGCAGTTGAGGAATTGAATTTGGAGTTGAGGAACTGAATTTAGTTTGCTATTGCGGCTGTAACAAATTGCCCAACCTTAATGGCTTAAAATAGCACAAATTTAATCTTTTATATTGCTGGAGGTCAGAAGTCCAAAATAGGACAAGATAGGCTAAAATCAAGCTGTTGGCAGTGCTGCCTTCATTTTGGCTTTCTCTAGGAAAGACTTATGTCCTGGCTTGCTGCATCTTTTGGGCTGCCCACGTTCCTTGATTCATGGTACCACATTACCCTGATCTCCTTTCTGTTATTTTCTCTGACTCTGACACCCTTGTGTCTCATATATTGTTTGCTTGTAACTATATTGGGCCTTCAGGGATAATCTCCTCATCTCTAAATCCTTAATCACATTTGCGAAGTACCTTTGGCCATGTAAGGTAATATATTCAGAGGTTCCATGAATTGGGACATGGACATCTTTGGGGAGGCATTATTTAACCTACCACCAATAGAGACAAAGCAACGGCTGTGATTATGGACTCATAAATAGGATTAAACTGCCCTGAGATATGCGGCATCTCTTTACTGTGCCTTTCTTCTTTTAGCTATGTTCAGATTTAATTAGAGACCATCTCTGAATAAAGTTATTTACCCTAAAGTGAAAATTAAAATATGAAAAAACAGTGTGGAGCCTGAGAGCAACAGAAATAAAGCACACATAGATGCATATTTTAAATGATTCAGTAAAATGATATGCAGAACTGCAGTTGGGCACAGTGAGTTTTAATGGGTACATGGAGGTGTTCATTTGCTGTGGCAGAACAGCCTCTAGGCTTGGGGTGACTGGCGTCTCTGCTCTGGGGTTTTCCTGTCTCCCCCCATAGTCCCCAATCCTGGATGTGACATGCTCCCTATCTCCCAAATGAAAAGTGTGAGCTGACTGATAGCACAAGTGCCCAAAGCCAGGGCCAGATGATGGGGGCAAGGAGAGAGGGCTGCGCCGCAGAGAAGTGTCCTGAAGACATGGTTTTCAGAAGTAAATTTGCCCTTTTAGTACTGAATGCATCTGCCAATCCCTGCCAGATGGCAGAGGACCCTCTTAAACAAGGCCCACAGGAAACACATCTTTCCACAAATGTCTCCCTTGTAATCATTTACCTAGACTTTTTTTTTTTTTTTTTTTTTTGGTATCAGGAATCGAACTCATAACCTCACACTTGCCAGGCAAGTACTTGTGCTGCTGAGCTAAACCCCCAGCCCCAAGAAAACACATCTTCCTCTGAGCACACTAATCTGACCCTCTCACCTGTTCTAGGGTGCCCAGTTTCCTTCTCCCACAGAGGCCCTTGGGGTTGCTCTTTCTAGCTGCTTTTTGTCTTACAGGACAGCAAGGTCTAGTGAGCTGCCTTCTTCCCCACTGAGATGGCCAAGTCCCTGCTGCTGAGAACTCTTTCCTGCCAGAGCTTGGCCTCATCTATTGCCATGGTGACAGCCAGCTGCTGCTTAGCACCAGCATGGAGACGGGGCACAAAGAAAGGGTAGTTGAGGGGGTTACATTGCCTGCTGGGACTGCCTGGCACTCCTGGGGGCCTGAGGGGCAGGGAAGGCCCCTGTGGGGACTCCTGGAAGTCTTTGACAGGTTTGTTCTCTTGGGAAGGAGCTATGAAATTTGAAAGGTCTAAACTTTATTCTTCCACATAGAATTTATAAGATAAATATTCCTTTACCACGGCAGTTTTCATATTTACCCACACACCCTTGTGCACTCTCATGTTGAGGTGCACTTTCTTCTTGTACTTGACACTATATTGGCCTCCGAGGGGGTTAGATAATGGGGGGTATGCATCTGACCTGGCCTGCTGAAGCTGTGAGAGCTGCTCTTGCATGTAGATGGTTTAGAATTGAAAACTTCAGGGTGCAGTGGTGCATGCCTGTAATTACAGCTATTCCGGAATTGGGAGGCAGGAGGATCAGAAGTTCAAGGGAAGTATGGGCAACTTAGTGTAAACCCTGTCTCAAAGTAAAAATAAAGAAGAGTTGAGGATGTAGCTTAGTGAAAGTTGTGAATTCAGTCCCCAGAACCAGAAAAATAACAACAGAAATTTTACAGTTCCTATGTGATGTTGGGCAAATTGACTGTCAGTAATGGTGGATAATACTTATTGTTAGGCCTTCTGTTAATCTTCACACAGGGAGGGTAGTGGAATGGGAGAGGGAAACAAGTTATATCATGCACAGGTACAAATTCTATATGATGAATGTGATCATTATGTATATCCAAAATGTACCAATAAAATCTGATTAAAAAACCCAAATACTCTTCACTCATTATTTTGTTTAATTCTCACAGTAATCTTATTAAATGTAGCTATTTGTTTGTTCTTAATTCACACTTCCAGATACAGAAACTAAGGCTCAGAAGTTTGTACCACATGAAGCCTAATTTTTCTCACTCTGAAGCCCATATTTTTGTTCTTTCAAGTATTTTTTAGTGTTAAAGATTGAACCCAAGGCCTCATGCGTACACTCTATCACTGAGTTTGACCCCCAATTAGATGGAAGCCCATCTTTTAAATCAATATTCTATATTAAACTTGTATGGCTATAAGTTTCTCATCTGTAAAGTGGGGATAATATCTGCCTCACAAAATAATTTTGTTGCAAGGATGTTGTGAGATAATACTGGGAAAAGCATTCAGGGAGGGAGAGCCCTGACAGATGTCACCAGCATTACTATTGGGGGGGGTCACCCCTGGGCCCTGGGATAATTGACCCCTCCTGTTCTGGAAGGTTACACTGTTTAGAGCTCTCTGGCTTCTAAAAATCTCAAGGTTGGACCTGGCTCTTTCCCTGTTTCTATAGGTGATTTCCATGGTGATGGTAGCAGTGGGTGTCTACGCCCGGCTGATGAAGCATGCAGGTAAACTGATATCTCCTCTCACCTCCCTGAACTGCTGCCCAGCCCATTCCCCTCTGCCTCTTCCAGCCGTAGCCCTCTCTCTTCCTGCTTCCAGGAGCCAGAGCTCAGTGGTCTGCTCCATCTGATCAGCCTGCTTTTGCTAGTTCATTTGCGTTCCCAGAGATTCCATGAGTCTTGCAAGATAGTCCTACATTTGAAGCTTGGGAAGTATCAGAGAGAGAAGCTAGGTCTCTGGCAGCAGAGAGTCATCAAGGCCATGACCCTTGCCTAGCTCATTCTGGAGTGACAACCTCCAGTCCCCTTCCTCTGCACAAAGACTCCCAGAAACAGTCTCCACAAAGCTGGCGAGCCCTATGCTATCCTCATTCTTTTCTGGTGCCAAAGTGGCTCCTCCACGCATAAGCCCTGGAATAAAGGCTCTTACTTTGTTAGCTTATCAAATTAATGTCACAGCTCCTCCTGGGCCTTTTCTGTCCTCCCCATGGGAGGATAGCACTGCCTCCACATAACCTTCACATGGAGATTCCCCAAGAGAAGCACAAATCAGGGGCACCCTCTCCCCAATCCCTGAGGGGGCACTGGGCACAGACAGACTGGGCCCCTCCCCTCAGAAGCAGCCTTGGCCTGCCTGGCGGTAGACCCTGCCATCCTGCTCATCGTGGTGGGTGTCCTCATGTTCCTGCTCACCTTCTGCGGCTGCATCGGATCCCTGCGCGAGAACATCTGCCTCCTACAAACCGTGAGTGGGACGATCTCCCTGGGGTGCCAGCTAGTCTCCAGATGCCATTCCAACAGGCTTCCCATTTCTTGTGTCCCACCCGACCCCAAAACCCTCTGCTGCCCATCCCTCTCTGAAGAATTCAGCCCCAGGTGCGCTGGCCCCAAGTACAGTAACAGGGTGGCCACTCTCGAGGGAGCATCCCAGTTGGAGGCATCTAGAAGATGAGCCTAGTACCCTCTACACTTCCCGCGGCCCTGGGAGGGGCTGCTGTCCTGCTGTCCTGAATGGTAACAGACTGTCTCCTCTTCCCACCTGCTGCCTCAGTTCTCCCTCTGCCTCACCATCGTGTTCCTGCTGCAGCTGGCTGCTGGGGTCCTGGGCTTTGTCTTCTCAGACAAGGTAATGTTGGGAGTCAAGGGACCTGTTCAGCAGGGAAGCAGAGGGAGGAAGGGAAAGTTCCTGCTAGTGTTTAGCCTGATTCATTAACCACAGCACTCCCTCCTCTGAGAAATAGCAGCCTTTGGAAGGTTCTCCTTAGGGAGGAGTGAGTGGCCCTTAAAGCTACCATATGTAAAGCAAATTTCACATTTGTAAAGTGTTTCCTCTGACAGTCTGAGTGACCAATGGGGAAGAAAATTCTGTAAACACGTAATTAAAATAACCTGCAACTTTAATGGTAAATAACTAAGTAAAACCCACTGATCAAGTGGGTCACAGGTGACACACAGAGCCTCTTATTTCCTTAGAAATTGTTGTGATAGGGCCGGGGATTTAGCTCAGTGGCTTAAGCGCCTGCCTGGCAAGCGTGAGGTCATGAGTTCAATCCCCGGTACCAAAAAAAAAAAAAAAGAAAAGAAATTGTTGCGATAAACAAAAGAAGGTGGAGAACCTTCTTTAAACAGTGTTTAGCATATCTGGAAGCAGTCTGCTGGGCAGCAACAGTCCTTTTAATTCAGAACCAGGATTCCCTTCCCAAAGGGCAAATGATTACCTGGGACAAGGCATAGACTATGGAAGGAAATTGTGAGAAAAGTAGTGGAGCAGAAAGAGAATGTGGTGGAAAACTGTGAACTTGAGAGCTGTTGAGTTGATTCAAAATGTTCTAATCCTTCTGTTTTAAAATCCTAAAATGATAGAAATCTGTAGCCTAAAAAGGTGCAATTTTCTTATATCCACTAGAGGTCAGTGCTACCGTTTGGCAAACACTTCTGTTAAAACAAATTAGTTTCTCCATTTTGCATCAGTCAACAAATATTTTGTGGTAAGAGTATACAAGACAAACACTGGATTATTTTGAAATATATCTCAGAGAAGCAGTGACAGCAGGTTCAGCATTTCTCTTGCTCACTGGTACCTGAGGGCCAAGGACAGATGGGCTTTAGAACTGGCCATCTTCCCTCATTAGGACTTGGTTCTGATTTCTCAAGGCTGATTCAGATAAAGAAAGATGATCTGAGCTGGGCATGATGGTACACACCTGTAATCCCAGTACTGTAGGGTCTTGAGGCAGGCATATTGCAAATTCAAACCCTGCTTGGGCAGTTTCGCAAACTTGGTGAGACCCTGCCTCAAAATAAAAATTAAATTAAATTATAAATAAAGAAGGATTGAGGATGTAGCTTAGTGAAAGTTGTAGATTCAGTCCCCAGAACCAGAAAAATGACAACAAAAATGTTACATTTCCTATGTGAAGGAGCTGTGTGAAGGCTCTAGGTTCATTCTCTACTACCAACATGAAAGCGGGATAACCTTGATCTTTGATCAGTGACACCCCTCCTCCAGCTCCTGGGAGAGATGTTCTAATATTTCTTAGGGACCCAGACCTCTAAATTTTTTCCCCTTTCCCATTTTGGTGTTAAGGGTAGAGGACAGCTACCCTTTCTCTCTCATTGAGGTGTCTGTTGATGACACCATCAGGTGGAGATTCCTCCCCCTTGTCTCATATGTATAAGGCAGGGGACTTGGTGCTGGGCCTCTGCTCACATAAGCTGATAGGGCTCCTCAAGGGTATGAGCCTAAAGGAATGCGTGTTGGGGGAGTTTTGCCAATGGATTAATGGTCCTCAAGATGTTAGAGAAATAGCCAATGTGTAAAAAGGATGTTGGAATGGGAGGTAATGGGCAGCGAATGACTATAATGGAAGGATTGGAACTGGGGCAATAAGAAAGGGACTGGAGCCATTTGGCAAGGCTCAGTTTGGTAGCTTTCAGTGTGCACCCAGAGCAGCATTGGAGAGGGAACTAAGCTTGCGCCATGCAGCTTAGGGTTTGCTACAGAGGTGAGAAGGGCTACCCCTAGGGCTCGGACCACACCCTGGTATATGTAGAGGGCGTTCTCCTGACTCCCACAACTTCTACTGTGACAAGCAGGAAAAATAAAAGAAAAAAGGTGACCCCTGTCTACTGCCACTTCTTCAGGGAAGAATAAGCTAAAGATTCATCCTGGATCCTTCCCTTCCCATATCTCTGCAGGCTCGGGGGAAAGTGAGTGAGATCATCAACAATGCCATTGTGCACTACCGAGATGACTTGGATCTGCAGAACCTCATTGATTTTGGTCAGAAGAAGGTATGGGCTCAGTGTCAGCAGTGGAGTCAGCAGGGCCTGGGGCTGTTGGTAACAGTTAGAGTCCTTCCAGGAGATGCTTCACCCTCAAGGGCTTTCCCACAGGTCTCTTCATTACTTGGTAGGTAATTTGTACACTCCAGAAATAGGTTTGGCAAAACACACACTTGCATAGAATTCTTTAACAGTTCTTTAAGGATACAGAACTGTATATATAGTAATCTTCCATTTATGTAAAAAAAAAAAAAAGGGATATATATTCATATTTGCAAAAGCATTCTGGAACAATCTATATGTAGGCCATTATAAGTGGTTGCCCATAGCAGAATGAGAAACCAACCAATTGTTTTTTGTTTTGTTTTGTTTCTGGGGATTGAACCCAGGCCCTCACACATGCCAGGCCAGGCCAATGCTCTACCACTGAGCTACATTCCCAGCACCCCTACTGTTTTTTGAGAAAGGGTCTCGTTAAGTTGCCCAGGCTGGGCTTGAACTTGTGACCCTTCTGCCTTACCCTCCCAGAATGCTGGGGTTATATGCACTCACTGGGATGCCTGACTCCATCTAGTCAAAAGTTACATTTTTAAAATTGTGATTAATATGCATAACATGAAATTTAGTTTTTGTTTTGTAATGCTAGGAATGAAACCCAAGGCTTCATGCATCAGGCAAGCACTGTATTACTGAAATTATCAGACTGAAAACCATTGTATCAAAACCATTCATGTGTGCACAACCATCACCACCACCCACCTCCAGAACTTTTTATCTTACCCAAATCAAACTCTGTACCTATTAAACATCTACACCCCATCTCCTTCTTGCCCTGGCAATCATCATTCTCCTTTCTGTTTCTGTGAATTTAGCTTTTCTAGGTACTTCATATTAATTAATGAGCCCATACAATATTCATTCTTTTGTGACTGATTTATTTTCCTTGGCATATCTTCCATCCAGGTTGTAGCCTGTGTTAGAATTTCCTTCCTTTTAAGACTAAGTATAGGCTGGGGATTTAGCTCAGTGGCTTAAGCGCCTACCTGGCAAGTGCGAGGTCGTGAGTTTGATCCCCGGTACCGAAAAAAAAAGACTAAGTATTAAAAAAAAAGACTAAGTATAAAAGGAACTCTCCACATTGTTGGTAAACTAATACAAAATCATGAAAATCAGTATGGAGATTTCTCAAAGTACTAAATGAAAAAATCTGTTTGACCCAGTGATTTCCCTTCTACTTATCTTCCCCAAAGAGTTAAAGACGTGATATTGCAGAGATACATGCATACTCATGTTTATTGCAGCACAGTTCACAGTAGCTAAACTCTGGAAGTAGCCTGTGTGGCCAGCAATAGACTCAAGGAAATGTGGTATATACTACTGAATGGCTATAAAGGATAAATGTAAGACATTTGGAGGAAAATAGATGAACCTGGAAAATATAATGTTGAGTGAAATAAATCAGATACACAAGCTTAAATACTGCATGGTATCTCTCATTTAAGTAAAGCAAAATTCAAACAAAGAACAAATAAATGGATAGAAGGGGGCCGGGTTTTAGCTCAGCAGCCTAAGTGCCTGCATGGCAAAAGTGAAGTCATGAGTTCGATCCCCAATACCAAAAAGAAAAAAAGAATAGATAGAAGGAAATAAGGAGACAGATCACTCGCAAATAAGAAGGGGTCCAGGAGACTGAGTGTGAGGGGACAGGGACAGGAGAAGTAAGATTTGTGATTTATCATGTACAGGTACCAAATACCCACAATGCATGTAAACATTTTATGTCATAAACACAAGCAAACAACAAAAACAAAAACAACAAGAATGAAAATGGGGAAAGGAGACTTGGAGGGAGGGAAGTGAGAAGAGCATGTAAAAAAGGAACAAATCATGTTATATACATGCACCTATTGCCCAAGATGAATGTAAACTTCATCTTGCAAATGCAAATATGTACTAATAAAATAAAATAGATATGCTGGACAATGACAACAACAAGGGGATAAACCCATCAGAAAAATGTAACTATAAATGTATGACAACAGAAACTCAAAATGCATGAGAGGGTTGGATCTTGTCAAATTGTTTTTTGCACTAAGGTGATCGTGTAATTTTGGCCTAATAGGTTAGTATATGGCTGATTGATTTTCATATATTAATTTAACCTTGAATTCTTGGGGTAAATGATATATAATGATGAATGAAAGACTGAGTAATATTCCAATGTATATAAGTATCACATTTTGTTTATGCATTTATCCATCGATGGACAGCTGGGTTGCTTCTACCTTTGGCTACTGTGAATAATGCTGCTAGGAAGCAAAAGCTAAATTTTAAATAAAGGTGCTTAAGGGCAATGCTTACTATGGTGTAACAGACGCTGGACCAGGATCTTACTTGCTTTCAAGGAGTGACTATGTACTCAGAATGCTGAAGATTTCTTCTTGTGTTTTCTCTGTCTTAAGTCAAGATTTTAAAGCACTGATCTTTTAATTATTTCAGCCAATATTGTTCACTCTTTGTTACTTTTTGGTGTTGCTGGGTTTGAACCCAGGGTCTCGTGCATGCTATGCTCATGCTGTCCCATTGAGCTATATCCTGAGCTCTAGCTAATATTTTTTAAAATTTACTATCTTTTTTTAAAATCGATTTTATTCATTGGTTAAAAAAAATGAAAAAGAAACTACAACACAAAATTTTAAAGTGCATCAGTCAGGGGACTAGCCAGTATTTTTGAACACCTCTTTTTATCAGACTCTGCTGTGCAGAACTGTTTAAAGTCAGAACTTTTTCTACCTTCTCTCAAGAAGTATAGTGGAGGGGCTGGGGATTTAGCTCAGCGGCATAAGCGCCTGCCTTGCAAGCAGGCAGTCGTGAGTTCGATCCCTGGTACCGATAAAAAAAAATTTTTTTTTTTTTTAAATTAAAAAAAAAAAAGAAGTATAGTGGAATATGTAAACTTAAAATATGTATACACACATATACACATAACAACTGTAATATCCAGCACTATGGTAAATTATAACAAGATATATAAAGTAGTAGAAATAAAGAAGAAAAACTTTCTTCAAGCGAAAGCAACTGGGAGACATGAGATCGAGGTTCAGAGTTACATAAGGGTAAGGGGTGGATGATTCTTAAGTTTTTCCATGGCCTCTGTTGCAGTTCAGCTGCTGTGGAGGAATTTCCTACAAGGACTGGTCCCAGAATATGTACTTCAACTGCTCAGACGATAACCCCAGCCGCGAACGATGCTCTGTCCCTTACTCCTGTTGCTTGCCTACCCCAAACCAGGTGAGCAAACATTCTTCCTCATAATCTAAGTTACTTTCTTGCCCATTTTATAGCTTAACTAAGCAGTTTTGTAGGATAGATGTCAGATGCTTTTCTGATGATGGCTCTGTTAACTTTTTGCTCCTATAGCCTATGGGGGTTCAGAAAAGGCAAACCTAAAGAAAGGACAACTAGATCTCAGCTTCCCAAGGGAAAGGAAGTGCATTTAGCAATTTCCAGACCAGTATCCTCCACAGATACTCTTAACAATTTCAGAGTTTAGGACAGGTGGGAAGCCCTTCGGCTAAGGTCCAAAACAAGAAGTTATTGGCATGGGAGACCCATTTGGCTTTTCATCTCTTTCCCCAGGCAGTGATCAACACTATGTGTGGCCAAGGTATGCAGGCTCTTAAATACTCGGAAGCTAGTAATGTCATCTATACCAACGGCTGTATTGACAAGTTGGTCAACTGGATACACAGCAACCTATTCTTACTTGGTGGTGTGGCACTGGGGCTAGCCATTCCGCAGGTAACTTACCCTGTGTGACTTATAGGTCCCACAAACTCTGTAAAGACTCTTTTATTTAGGAGAGGGTGCTTGGGGACCAGCTGTGGTTTCTGGGACTGACATTGCTGAGGGGTAGAGGAAGGGATGGTGCTTACTTCACTGGGAAGACTGAATCAGGAGGAGGGAAGTCACTCATTGCTGAGCTCCCAGTTCCTTTCTTGCCTTTCTCAGCTGGTGGGAATCCTGCTATCCCAGATCCTTGTGAATCAGATCAAAGATCAGATCAAGCTACAGCTCTACAACCAGCAGCACCGGGCTGACCCATGGTATTGAGAATCTATCTTGCGCCTCCTCACCATGGCAACAGGCAAGCCTCACTGACCAGCAGCAGCCAAGGAGCTCTCCAGCAGTCATGGCCCACTGGGATGAAGCAAACTGCAGATGGGCAGAAAGAAGGGAGGGAGGGCTCAAGTCTCAAAGGATGTGCTTTCCTCTCCCACCCTAGCCCTCAGCATTGTTAAGAGAGTTATTTTGTATTGTTTCTAACCTTAAGTGTTTGGGTTTACGTTTCTAAATTTTGTCTGGGCAGAGGTTTAGGAAACACCAGTTGCAGAGTTGTGTGGGTACTACCTGCTGCTTTTTCATCGGGCTATACAGCCAACAGCTCTATTAGGGCTGCCGCTGAGCTTGGTGGACATACTTAGATTCTGCTGCCAGCAAGACCTGGCTGTGGAGACTAGATACCACAGTGCTGCCTGGAGTCAAGTTGGCATGATACCAGCTCCAGAGAAGGGAGTGAGACCTGGCAATACGGAGTATGGGGGTCGGCTGGGGACAGCTGTGTGTGTTGGGTAGGGTGGAGAGAGATGTTTACCAAGTGCCTGTCCTCCCAGGTAGGCAGAGTGAGCAACATCCTGCACCTCCCTCATTTCCATGGTAACATGGCAGCAAGGACAAGGGGGTACAACAGCAGCCAAATTCATTCCCACCCCACGCCCTCTGAAAAGAGTTGAGAACCATGATCACTATACTCTGCAGTCAGCAGAAGTGGAACTGAGCCATACATGTCCTTGAATTCCTCTATCAGGCCCTCCCTCTCCAGCAAGTGGGGTTTTCTTTAACTTGGCAGGGTGCAGGGGAGTGTTAACACCCCCAGCCTTACTCCCCGCAGAACTTAGTGTTTCTACAGTGTAAGAAGCAGGAATCTTGCTAGGAATAGGTGTGCCAGAAGTGGCAATAAAAAGTTTGTTGACCTGGGCTAAGCAGGCCTCCATGAATTTTCCGTTCTGGAAATTAGAAGGGGAAGAGCAGAAGGGTCCAGCCGGTGGGCCCTGCCTCCAGAAGAGACCAGAGATGCCTCCAAAGGCCACAGACCTCTCTGGCCCCACGTGCCCCATCTACCTCAGCTTTGCCTTTCTGGACCTAAATTAAAATGAAAGCTGTCCAGTTCTGATCTGTAAATGGTGCCCTTTTATCTCAAACCCTACAGCATTTTTTTTCTTTCCGAACTGTGGCTGATCAAAATCTGCCACCGAGAATTTAGGATGGAGGTAGAGAAGACAGGCCAAGAGCACCCTCCGCCTAGGGTAGGGTTCCCCTCCTCTGCCCTGAGGAGAAAGAAGGCCATCTCTTCTCTGCAGTCTGGCCCTTTGGTGGCCATCCTCCCTCTGTATCTGTAGTAGCTGAGCATCGCTGCACTGCCCGCTCAGGAAAGACTCAGAGAACACCCCCGGGCTGAGCGCGGAGCTTCCGCACGCCCTTGTAGCGTCTGGGGGCGGGGCGACAGCGCGTCGGAGGCGGGGCCGCTCTGCTTCGTGGGTGGTCCTCACCCCTCCCGCGAGGGGCTGGAGCAGGGGTAGCCGGGAAGCTGGAGAGGGTTCCCCGATGCGATGTCTCCTCATCCCTCTTCCTGTCTGGCGGTTTAGACTGGGGGCTTGCGCTGGTGGTGGGGAGAGGAGTGGGAATTGGAGAGCGTCCCTATGGTGTTAGGAGACAAAGAGTCACGAGGTCGCTCCCGCCCCTAGTGTTTCCTAAGCAAGCCTTCTGCTCCTGGGAGGGCGCCTTTCCAGCAGCCACTTGGGGCTCGGGCCAATGTTTAGCTCCTAGCTGGTAACAGAACGGGAAGAAAAAAATAAATCATCACGAATGTAAAATTAAAAGTAAGGGCCTTTTCATTACAAGATTGGTTCCATCGATTGAATTAAGTCATATGTTGTTAGGAAAACTAACTAAAATATATTTGCTTAAAAGATTTTTGAAAAGTAAGGGACTTTTATTCTGAGAAAAAAGAGTAAAAAAGCGTACTTTCTTGTTTAACGTGCCTTTCCTGAGTAGTGCCAGAGACATGCAGTTAATACTTTTTTTTCTTTTAGTAACAGGGACCCAGAAATGAGTGTCCTCGCTGGAGGCTGGGGTAAAAGGCCCTTGGGGTCCTGCAGCTTTGAGGAGTTCATCTGGAAAGAGGCTTCCTTTGGAGGTCATGGAGGGAGGAAGACCAGGAATGATGTTTGAACTGAAGTTGCTCCCTGAATTTTTACATTTGTAATACCACAGTCCCAAACAGGCAACCTTAACTTCACTACTTAGAACAGTTAGTTAAACGTTGGCCTCAAAATGGATGAACAGTAATATATTCTTGGGGACAGTAGAAATCAAGTTGGGGAGGAGGGGCCAGGACAGACGCGGAAAGCAAAGCAAAGCTCGAAGGTTAGTGAAAATCTGTGCTGATGGCAGGAAGAAAGCTACTGTTAATTTCGATGGGCCTCAGACCTTATAACTGAACAAGGTTCCATGTCTTGAAGAGCAAGTTTTGCAGAAATTCAGGTTCCCTCTGTTTTGTTTTGCTTTCATTTTATTTTGAGACAGGGTCTCACTAAGTTGTCAGGGCTAGCCTCAGCATCCTAAACAAAATTACAGTCTGTATTGATTGTCTATTGCTACTATCACAGATTGCTGCAAATTAATGTCTTAAAACATATAAATGTGTTATCTTGGATCTGGAAGTCAGAAGTGCAAAATGGGTCTCACTGAACTAAAATCAAGGTTCCTTCTGGGGCGCCAGGGAGAATTGGTTTTTCCAGTTTCCAGAGCCATTCACATTCTTTGGCATGGATCATCTTGCCATATTCAGAACATATTACTCCAGTATCTGGTCACCTCTCCTTCCCTCTGACCTTCCCAGTTATTTACAGCTCCCTTGTGATTACATTGGACCCAGCTGGATTATTTGGGATAGTTTACCTGTTTTAAGAACCTTAATTTAGGGCTGGGGATTTAGCTCAGTGGCATAAGCGCCTGCCTGGCAAGCGCGAGGTCATGAGTTCAATCCCCAGTACCGCAAAAAAAAAAAAAAAATTTTAACCACATCTACAAAATGCATTTTACCATGTAAGGTAAGATTGGTGCTAAGGATTAAGACATGAACATTTTGGGGGTGACCATTTAGCTTATCACAAACCAGCTTTCCAGTCTCATGCCTGACGAGGTGAAGGGCCTTGGGAGTGAACAAATGTTGAACATGGCAGGAGTGAGCTGTGTTCTTTGGCTGTCTCTAATCATTACCTGACATGGGTTGATTGCTTACTGTGTGCCAAGCACATATTTACTGTGCAGCCTTTGTTATTTTCTGACTCATCTTCATCCTGAAGACCAGAAATGTTAACAGGGTCAGGGACCAGTTTCAAAAAAAGAAACAGCACAGCTTCTCACAGCAGAAGAGTTCTCTAGGTCTGTTACTCTAAAAGACCAGGAACATTGTGTAAACACCCCCATTCCTTCAAAAATAAGTTATGGTAAATCGGGCATAGCAGCACATACCTATAACCCAGCACTTTAGGAGGCTGAGGCAGGAGTTTGAGACCAGCCTGTTATGTAGCAAAATCCTGTCTCAAAGTATTTTTAAAAAGAGGATTGGAGTTGTAGTTCAGTGTAAAGAAAAAAGTAAGGGTCAATCACCTCTAAGGCTCGGGTTAAAAATTGTGCTTCTAGAATCTTCTTACTCCGTGCCAGAAACCTGGTAAATCAATCAGTTGACTAGAAAATCATAGATTCCAGAAATATTTCTGAACTTCAGTGCTCACTTTCTAATACACAAAAGGCAAGACAGTGATAAAAGGGAAGAGTAATCACTAATAAAAGTAATAAAAAGTATTAGATGAATAGATTACTTTATGAAAATAACAGATTTGGGGCTGGGGATTTAGCTCAGTGGCTTAAGCGCCTGCCTGGCAAGCGCAAGGTCATGAGTTCGATCCCCGGTACCAAAAAAAAAAAAGAAAATAACAGATTTATATCTCACATCGTATACTAAAATGCATTCCGGAAAAGTAAAACAAACCATAAAATATTGAATATCAGAAACTAGGCAGGTAACACACATCTGTAATCCTAGCACTCTGGAGGCAGAGACAGGAGGATCGCCACAAGTTTGAGGCCATCCTGGACTTCATAGTGAATTCAGGTCCAGCTTGAACTGCATAGCAAAACACTGTCTCCAAAAAACCAGGCATAGCAGCACATACCTGTAATCCCAGCACTCGGGAGCTTGAGCAATTTACCAAGACCCTGTGTCAAAATAAAGTTGAGGCTATAGATCAGCAACTCACGATGATTGTTTTTTCTTTGGAAACTAGGCCCCTTATATCCGCTATCCACAGCAGCAAGTTGTGAGGAACAGTGTGTGTATATCTGTTCCCTAGACATAGCTGATTAGGTTAAGCTTGGGCACTGAGTAGTATTCATTTCCTAGGGCTGCTATTACAAAATACCTCAGGCTAGGTGGCTTAAAATGACAGAAATGTATTGCCTCAGCTTTGAAGGCCAAAAGTCTGAGATCCACGTGTTCTCAAGCCATGCTCCCCCTGAAGACGCAAGGGGAAAATCTGCCTCTTTCAGCATCTGGTGGTCTCAGGCATTCTTTGGCTGGTGGCAGCATAACTACTCCCCATCCTCACATGGCACCTTCCCTTATCTGAGTCTGTGTCTATGTCCCAATTTCCCTCTTCTTTCAAGGACTTCAGTCCTTGGATTAAGGGCCCACCCTACTCTAGTAGGTCCTCATCTTAACTGAACATTAACTCCAACTAGGGTCACAATCTGAGTTGGGGGAAGTGAGGCATTAAGGCTTCGATAAATCTTTTTTTGAAAGGATACAGTTCAACCTGTCAGAGAGCTTAGCCCAGATTGTACAGGGCTCCTTCCCTGGGACTTGGGCATTGAGAATGAGATTCTAGTCACAAAAGGGAGCTGAAGCTCAGCCCTCATACACTGTGGACAAAATAGTAGCGAGAGTGTTTACAGGAAGAGGAGAAGGAAAACAGAGTGAAGATGGGATGAAGTACAGAGAGGAAAGACCCTCTCCTGAAAGCAGCTTTCCTCTGTGGTCCTGTAAGCGTTCTCAGCTCTACTGCCTTCCTGTTTTGGGTTCCCTGAGATGCCAATACCGTGTGTGCACAATAAAGGCTGGTTTTGTCTGTTTTCCCTTTTGAGACAGGGTCCAATCTTTAAGCCCAGGTTGGCCTCAAACTCACAGCAGTCCTCCTGCATCAGCCTCCCAGAGTGTTAGGATTACAGGTGTGCACCACCACATTCAGTCTGCCTTTTTCAGCTTCTTGAATGCCTTGGTTGGTGGCCCCTTCCATCAGCCATGTCAGCAATGGCAGGTCAGATCCTTCTCAGGCTGCCATCTCCCTGATTCTCTGTGGCCAGAAAAGGTTTTCTACTTGTAAGGGCCCATGTCCCATGTGCATAATCCAAGCTACTTCCCCCATCACAGGTTTCTTTTTCTTTCTTTTTTTTCTTTCTTTCTTTTTTTTTTTTTTTTTTGACCAGGAATCCAACTCAGGACTTCGCGCTTGCCAGGCAGGCACTGTGCCACTGAGCTAAATCCCCGGCCCCATCTCAAGATTCTTAACCTTAATCACATCTGTCTCTGAAGTCCCTTTTGCCATGTGATAAGAAATACATTCACAAGTTCTAAGGATTAGAATGTGGAAATTTTAGAAATTTGTTATTTTGTCAACCATGGGTGGTAGGTACACAAGAAAATATGACTATTTGCAGTAAGATAGATGACCCAAATTTAATGGTTTTTCTTTGTACTACTATTTTTTCCTTACAAAATCCCTTCTCGTCATTTGAACAACTCAGTCTGAAGCCTTGACCTACTCAAGTTCTTTTTTTGTCTTTTGGCTCTGGGGATCAAACTCACGACCTTGCACTTGCCAGGGAGGCGCTTATGCCACTGAGCTAAATCCCCAGCCCCTCAAGTTCTTTTTGAGAAACATAGGATCACCTCTATTAGAACCAAAGATCTGTATTTAGCTGTCTTCTCATAGTTGAAGTTTCAACTATCTCAGAAAGACATTAAATGATGATAGATTCCCAAAAGGTCTGATTGGAGCCCCAGAGAAATCGACAAAATCGGGATGAAATGTAATCCTTACTAAAAGAATTGCATTTATTACAAATGTAATTGCTGGTGGGGGAGAGGTAATTTGAAAAGAAACTGATACTTCCTTTGAACTGAGAATCTGGTGGATGTCTTTCTTGTTTTGTTTTTGTTTTTTGACACAGAATCTTACTGTGTAGTTCAGACTTGAACTCACTAAGTAGTCTAGGCTCACCTTAAACTGGCAATCCTCTTGCCTCAGTGCCTCAGCCTCCCAAGTGCTGGGATTGCAGGCACATACTACCATGCCCTGCTATTCATTCTCTCTCTCTCTCTCTCTCTCTCTTTTCTCTCTCTCTCCTCTGCCTCACTCTCCTCTTCTCTCTTTCTCTCTCCACTGGCTATTAAATCCAGGAACCTCATACATGGTAGGCAAGAACTTTACTACTAAACTGCATCCTTTATTATTTTATTTGCTAAGTTGCCTATGTTGGATAAGTTGATGAACTGACAGGCGTGTACTGTGGTACCTGGCTTTGGAGTGGATAACTTTATAAAGGTTTAGTTTATGGCATGGGCTGTAAAACTGAAGTGCAATGGACACCTATAGGAAGCCAGGTAAATCATTCATTGGCTCAACAAGTACAGTGTGCCACATGCTGTTTTCATAGGAGAAAGAATATACTAAGTTCCTACTCTCCTAAGTTTACACTCAACTGGAGGAGACAGATACATACTGGATACATACTGGATGATTAAAAAAAAAGAAGAAAGAAAAAATTTGGGCTGAGGATTTAGCTCAACGGCATAAGCACCTGCCTCGCAAGTGCATGGTCATGAGTTTGATCCCTGGTGCCGATTAAAAAAAATAAAAAATAAAAAAATAAGTGGTGCTGGAAAAACTGGCTTTCCACATGCCAAAGATTTTTTTTTTTTTTTTGTACTCACGACCTTGCGCTTACCAGGCAAGCACTTAAGCCATTGAGCTAAATCCCTAGCCCCAACACATGCCAAAGATTAAAACTAGACCCATATCTTTCACCATATACTAAACTAAAGTCAACATGGATCAAAGATCTAAATATTAAAGCAAACACTAAATCCGCTGCAAGATAGAATAGGTAGACTTATTTTATTTTATTTTATTTTTACTTATTTTATTTTAAAGGGAATAAGACAGAACAATAAAACAAAACAAAACAAAACAAAACAGTGAGCCAGGCATGGTGGCTCACATCTGTAATCTCAGCTCTTGGGAGGCTGAGGCAAGAGGCTCATTGTAAGTTTGAAACCAACCTGGGCTACAAAGTGAACTCAAGTCCAGCCTGAACTGCATAGTGAGATCCTGCCTCAAAAAGACAAAACAAAATAAGACAGTAGAAAATACACCATAGTTACTATATCGCATGTTGTTAACCTCTAAATACTTGCTGAGACTATCAGCTTTGGTTTTGCAAAATCAATCACACAATACAAGCAGTAGGTTGTTTCTTTGCTTCATGTTACTCCTCCCAGGCCTAGCATGGCTTCTGCTAACTCACAGGAAGGGCAGATTTGACTTGTTCTCCTGCCAGAACCCACATGGCTTACAGTGGATCATGGGAAGGGTAAACTGGTTTCTTCTTGTTGTTACTCCTCCCAGGCCCAGCATGGCTTCTACCCTGTTTCTTTACTTCAGTTGTTATCATCTCATCTTGTGCTCCTGCAAATCAGCTTGTTGCTCATGGGGTTTTGGGGGCGGGGGGTGTTTGCCTCCTTCCTGGTTCTCCCCAGCCAATATGGCTGCCATCAGCACACAGAGGTGTGGTGGGGGCTGCATAGCTTCCTTCCTAGTTCTGACCCCTACAATATGCAGAAGTCTTGAAGACTGTGGTGTAAGCAAAGACTTTTTGAACAAAACCCCATTCGCACAGGAAATATCACAAAAAATCAGCAACTGGGATCTTATCTTACTGAACAGCTTTTGCACAGCCAAAGAAACCACCAACCAAGTGAAGAGACAACCCACAATGTAGAAAAAAAATTATTTTAGCTGTTCCTCAGACAAAAGCTGTTCCTCTTGTGCAGAAATATAAAGAACTCAAAAAAAAAAAAATCAGACCGCCCCCCAAACTTAAAGACACAATCCAAAAATGGGCTCTGAAATGAATAGATACTTCTCAGATGAAGTAGACACAGTAAATAAATATATGAAAAAATGTTCAACATCATTGGTCATTCGAGAGATCAAATTAAGACAACTCTAAGATTCCACTTCATCCTGGAAAGAAAGGCTATCATCAAGAAATCAACCAATAACAAATGCTGGAGGGGCTGTGGGGAAAAAGAAACCCTTCTCTGGTGGGAGTGTAGACTGTGCAAACCAGTATGGAGATTCCTGAAAAAACTAAAACTAAAAAAAAAAA